>CAIGRO010061622.1:0-12989 GCA_903798355.1 Fraxinus baroniana
GAAGAATTGATTTTGAATAGTGATATGATGGGAAATGTGTGGTTGAAAAAGAAGAAAAAAGTATTGATGTGATGTAAAATATTATTTTATTGAAGAATGTGTGGTTGAAAAATGAGAATTGATTTACTGTAGAATTGAAAAATCCAAACCAAACGGCCCTAAATAGAATTATTCTTAGCTCTTGTTTAATTCCCATTTTTTTAAAAATGCATTTTTCTTTTTTTGTTTAACTATAATTTGCCAAATTATATAATTCGAATGAGATTCCAAAAGTATTCTAAATAGAATTATTCTTAGCCTTTTTTTATTCCCATTTTTAAAAAAAATGCATTTTTCTCTTTTTCTTTAACTATAATTTGCCAAATTATATAATTCGAATGGGATTCCAAAAATATTCTAAATATAATTATTCTTAGCCCTTGCTTGATTCCCATTTTTTTTAAAATACATTTTTCTTTTTTTCTTTTCAATTACACATCTTCAATAAAATAATATTATACGCAAATTCAAAATATTTATATATAAGTGAATTTTTAACTTAAAAGTGATTTTTTTACCAACAAATCAAATTTAAATCATAAGTAATTCGTAAACTTATGAGTGAATTTTTACTTATATGTATTTTTTATCCTACATATTTTTATAAGTGAATTTTTTAATGAATTTTATCTAGTTATGAGAGAATTTTGTATATATAATGTTTTTTTTTGCCTTATAAGTGCATTTTTAGTTTTCAGCATTATTTTTTGCTTAGAAACCATTTTTTACATAGAAGTAAATTTTTAGTTATAAAGTATATTTTTACTCATAATCGACCTTTTTAGTTATAATTGGTATGTTTTACTTATGAGCATTTTTCTTACATATAAGTAAAAAAAAATATTCTTTGAGTGATTTTTTGCTTATAAATAAATTTTTTAGTTATAAAGTAATTTTTTACTTATAATTAAATTTTTAGTTATAAGTAATATTTTATATTTAAAGGTATTTTTTAGCATATGAGTTTTTTTCTTATAAGTAAATGTTTTATCTATGAATTTATTTTTAAACTTAGTGATTTTTTTATTCATACATAAGTTTTTCTTTGAAAAATTAGTATTTTTTTTCCCTCGTAAGTGCATTTATGTAATTCGCTTTAACTAATATTTTCTTAATTCATAAATTGGTGGATAAATAATACGATCTAAATCCACCTCATACAGAGCACGATACAGATGCTCTTAATTTGATAACTCAAAATTTGAATACTAAGTGTACTAAACACTAGATAAAAATAATTTAAATAATTAAATTTTTATTCGATCTAATACGACACTTCAAACATGCTCATATATTTTAACGACATAAAGCAAAAGGCATGACCAACGACATACACAAAACCAATAAAAAGTCACAAACCGTCACAAATGCAAAAACCGATTTTAAACAAACAAGCAAGTTTCATTAAAACTTAAATATCCTCTAAAATATTACAAACAAAAATTTACAAGCGTTGTTTTTCAAAAGCAAAAAAAAAATAAATGTCCCATGCCTAATATCATAGTGGAAAATTGCTTTTCTATTCTTCAACGGCAAAAGCAAATCTGCTTTTAGTATGAAAATAAAATTGTCTGTACAAGAAAGTACACAAAACATTGCTTTTAGTATGAAAATAAAATTGTCTGTACAAGAAAGTACACAAAACATTGTAAAAGTTGAAAAGTAATCTCGTGTGTCTAAACATGTAATGCCCAAATTTAGCCCCCTATTTGAAATAGTAATTTTCTTAAAAAATATGTAGTTTAAAAACAAATTGAATTTACATATANGTTTAAAAACAAATTGAATTTACATATAATATTATTTATTGAAAAATGCGTGATTAAAAATAATAATAAAAAAAAATATTTTTTTTCAAAAATGAAGTTCAAATAGGGGCTTAATGTTTCAGACCAACAGGACATTGCATATAAACTGTAAACATAAGCTATCCTTTAATTGCCGCTCAATCAGGGAATCCTGCACGTGCCCCTCCAACTTTTGAGTGTTTTTTTTATTCGTGTTTGGTATCGATTGAAATTTAAATAAAAATTAACAATTAATTTTTATAACATATTTCATGGAATCCATAACTGTTTTAACTTTTATCAAAATTTATTAAAAACGTGATTTTAATTTCCATCAAATATGGGCAAAATCACAATAAATTTTAATTCAGTAACATACTAATTTTAAAAATTCTCCGACGATTGTACGTTAATTGAATCTACAAATTGCTTATATAATCTCAAAGTTTATTTCGAGAACTACATTATGGGCATATCGAATAATCCAAATAGATATTGAAAATTGTTAAAAATACGTTAAACGTGAGTTTTAAAGAAAAACGTCTAACTCGCATTTTTTCAAAAAAAATTAAATTATTTCATTAACATTTACTATTTTTGCGATACAAATTTCTCAATGAAATTTTCATCATTTTATTAGGGAACTTAATCGAATCTACAAATTGCTTATGTCATCTCAACGCTTATTTCGAGAACTACATTATGGGCATATCGAATAGTCCAAATAGATATCGAAAATAGTTAAAAATACGTTAAACGTGAGTTTTAAAGAAAAACGTCTAACTTGCATTTTTTCAAAAAAAAAATCAATTATTTCATTAACGTTTTATATTTTTGCGATACAAACTTTTCAATGTAATTTTCATCATTTTATTAGAAAACTTTATATGGAATACGATATAAATTTTTTTCGAAATTTTACATTCGAAAAAGTCATATCCTATGTAAATTTTCGAATGCAAAATTACATGGGGTATGATTTTTTTTGGACGTAAAATTTCGAGCGTAAAATTTCGAGCTGATGAATTGCATGGGTCATCGCTTTGATGAAACATGTTGATACTAGGACAGGTCTTAAATCATTCTAACTGATATCAAGAAAATATGTTTGGAGCGCTCTTGACTACATTAATCAAGATTACGAGAAAGTTTTGAACTTCTCGAGGTATGGTCACAAATTTACATAATATTTTTCAATAATGAATCTGAATGTGACCAGGAGTTGGAGAAATATTTCATTCGACGTATACTGACAAGGAATAAGGCATATAAAATATATTATTTTATCTTCATTTTATTCCTCATCACCGGACTCTGTAAGTTTTATATTTCCTTTTATTCTATTATGTTTTAATTTTATTACCGATAATACATTCCGAATGATTTTTAAATGAAAAATAAAATAAAGACGAGAAAACAAAACAATATAATAAGAGTGCATTTGATTGACATGTGAAATACATCAAAGGGAAAACAATGTTTTCCTTAAAAAAAAAAAAAAAGAAAGAAAGAAAGAAAAATTAAGCATATTTTAGAAAGTTGAAATATATTTTTCATAGAAAAAATAGCAATCAAGGACGTCGAGGTAAGAATTTGAGAGAAAACTGACATTTTTTATGAAAAATAAATACAATTATACACACCCTAAATGATGAATTATATACAAGCCCCTCGTGACATAGCTCAGTGATGCAAATGACATGAGTATGGTAGTCTCAGTTGAGCTGACAGCCGCAGTGTGAGGGTTCGATTCCTGCCTCTAAAAATGTTTGAAATTGAACTCTCTGTGAGTACTAGTATGACAGTTTTTGTACTCTGGCATGTTGAGACATATCCTACAATTTATCTCATCTACGATGCTCTAGAGATGGGACGATGAGGACCCTCGAGATTGTGATTCAACCTTTACATACAAGGTGAAAAAAGTTGTTTCGAGTAAAGAGGATTGTAGTTGGGAGTTGAAAATCTCCAAAAGTCATACCCCCAACAAGTAACAAGTGTATTTGTATTAGTTGAAAAATTAATGTAGTCACAAAGTGCTTTTAAGAAAATAATAAATACACACTTATCAACTGCCCTCTTATGAGATCCAATGTTTTTGGTCAAACTTATATTTATTCACAGATTTTGTGGGACTTTCAATTATTACTAACTTATTTATCGTTGAATTTTATTTATTTATAATTTAAATTGATTATAATAACTTTTCAAATATACATGAAAATGGTAATGCAACTCGGATAACAGGACAACGAGATTGCCAATCTCGACTAGGAATATTTTATTGTGTAAGTGTGTGGTTGAAAATAATCATATAAGAACGAGTATCAAACATGAATGAAATATCACCTTTGTTATATAAAATTTGAGCGATGGCGGACGAAGCCTAGAAAAGTGTTTCTCCTTCTTCTATTTGCATTTTTTGGCACCTATATAATTTAGAAATATAATTAATCAAAATTAATATTTGTCTATACATTTAGTTGTTGTTGGTGAAAATTAAAATTAAATTTTTAATAAAAATTAATGAAATGTGTGAATAAAAAATTGTTAGTGCCTCAAAATTTATTATTAATTTTGATTATAATCCTTGTCTGTCATTTATTTCTCTATATTTATTATTTAATTCGACTATAATAACTTCCCAAACGTGCACTGCACTGTTGGTTCGTGTTTGTGTACCAGATACTCAGCATTCGCCCGAAAAAAGGGTGCCGGTGTCTACACCGGCGATAAAGCTCCCCACTCTACTGCATTTCGTGGATCTACTGCATACGCACTTGGACTTTGAAACCACTCGCATCGTTGAATTTTGTGTTGGGGCTTGTTTACTGGTTGACGTACTTCATTGTCTAGTCAAGCGCGCAAAAAACGATGTGCGGTTTTTGAATTTTCGTACAGGACGGGTTTGTCGGCGGACGGAGCTTCACCGGAACTCTTGACTACTCTGGCGAGTAGTTAGCAGGATTTTGTAACGACTACAATGTGAATTGGTTTCTGAAGAGAGAATATGGTTCTTTTTCTCCTGTCTCTGCTACCTCTGATACCAATTAGCTTTGGTAACGTGTTTTCCGTTTTTGGCTGCACGTGAATTTTTTATTATTGAGTAATTGGAGCCGGAAAACTGGGAAGTTCAAGGAATAAAAGTTGTTTCCTTTTTATTTAATATAAAGAAGAATGTATATCATTCGGGACAGAAATTTTAGGTTCTTATTGTGCATCTTTTCCTTTTCAATAGTTGAAGAAACCCCTCCTGAGAATCCCGCAGATTAGTTGTTTTTAAAGCAAAAAAAACGTGGAATATCTTCTAGTTCCTTTATCCTTCTGAACTTATGCGAGATATACATCCAGAGCAGTTTACACCATCGATATACTAATTTCAATTTTAGTCCCGATTAGTCGAAGAATGTGGATGCTATCTTTTGTTATCTCATCCTTTCATGTGCAATGAAAGGTATATAATTCATTTTGGCCCGGGCACAGTCTCACGGCTAAAGTTAAAGAATTTCTATTTTAGTCAGGAATTCAAATTAATGGACTATATAAAATGAATTTTCTGTTGAGTTTAATTAATAGAATTCCTAGTCGTAATTCATAAGTTGGTTCGTCTTGATAAACCAAGTTTTCCACTTGCTCAGGGATTTCCTTACAGTACATCTACTTGTCTCCATCTCAATTCCCGAGCCTAGCATCCATTGCGAGGAAAACTTCTCTAGAGCCTGGTAAATTATCGCTCTCTTATTTTCCTTTCATTAGAACAACATCTGTGTTCCCCCTTCCAATGTGATGTTCCTCACCTCTAATGCATTATGTTGGTTTCATTGGAGTAGATTGTGTTGTAAGTTTTTGTTGGAAACCGCATCTTCTTCTCTGAAAAGAAAATTATGATTGCAGAGCTGTGCACATGAACTAGGAAAGATTTACACTCTGTTTTCTTTTGATTTCTAATAAATATTTCGGCGAATGTCTTATTGCTACTACATGTATGCATTGTTAACACAGAAAAATTGTGCTACTTTTCAGTGAGCTTAATGTCCATGACTGCATCATTGGATCAATTTAAAGTGCTGCATAGACGGCAATTTAAACCTCCTTTGATTTCACTGAATGCACCTTCTCTTTCTCCAGCATCTCATGGTATTCAAGACGTATATAATCTCTCCTACTTATTTTATATCTTTTAGCTTTTTATTGATATGGCACTTGCTTTAATAGGTCCAGTTGCCACTCCTATTGGTCTTACTCGATCAAGGAGTCACCACCACCACCATCATCGGGTGAGAACTCATGCAATTTCTCCTGCTCCATCGGTTCTAGCAGGTATCTATTCAGTGAGCAATCTCTCTCTCTCTCTCTCTCTCTCTCTCCCCCCCCTATATTTGTAGTGACCATATTATGGGTACTTGGGTTGGAACCTTTCTGATGGTTTAAGAATTAAGAGTAGTTTGAAATATTATTTGCATCCCCAAGGAGATGCACTCTTTCCTTTATCTATTGGTCAGAGCCACATCTGCAGTTGAAACTACTAAAAAACCTAAAGGAGGAAAACAAAAAGAAGAGCTAGTGCGTATGATTGATGGAAGAGAACTTCAGATGATATATAAATACTTTTCCCAATACATGTTGGAACAATCCACCAATATTGTGTTTGGATGATGTTAATCATTTCTTCTTAACGGAGTGTAAGTTATTGGCAATAAAGTTTAGTGCGGTGTTAATACTTGAATTAACGTGTTGGAGGTCTCGTTAAATTGATCACTGCATTAGTTACCGGTCATTTAATTTGTGATCTTAGTTATTAATTAGTGCATTAATGGATGTGAGTTTATGTTACATGTTTTCATTTCTTTCAAGACATTCATTGGTCCATTTAAGGAGCTAATTATAATTCCTTTATGTAAGAAAACATATCGGATTAATAAAGTATTATTATGAGTGCTATTCTATATTTCCTTTTGCATTATTTGTCTTTTTCCATTGATAAAATTTCTTGTCGCCTTCCATTCTTTAATTTGTAATGTTGGCATTAGAGCCACGTTGTGAGAAAAACTAATTACAAAGTGAGCAATGTAAATAGTTTCTCTCAAATAATTTAATTGTAGCAACAATAAACAATGACTTCTGAAAATTTCGTACAACTGGCGATTCCATGTTTTGATGGTGATTATGATCATTGGAGCGCACTCATGGAAAATTTCTTTTGGTCGACAGAGTATTGGCAAATTGTTGAGATTGGAGTAGTATAACCTGTAGATAAAGTTGTGTTTAAGAATGCCGCAGAGTGCAAAATCGGAAGGGCATAAGTTGAAGGATCTTAAAGTAAAAAATTATCTTTTCTGTTACGCCTCTTCCAATGAGGCTCCAGAAATGGCTATGCGGTAACCACATAGTGAGCTAACCTAGGCCAACACTCCATGTCATTCGACCCACGCGACAATTCTATCGAACTCCATGAAGATGTCGAACCCCGTGGAGAGGTCGAACCCATGTGAAGGGCCGAACCATTATGGTGGGGTCGAGTCCTCGTGGACGAGGCTAGGTGATGTGAGGTACTGCAGGAGATGTTCTATACAAGATCCTTCATGATTGATTAATGTGACGACTCATTGCAGCAGTCACTTTATCAAGTCAAAATATCAAATCTAGTCTTTACAACTTAGGCTATAGGACCGTGAATAGTCAGAACATTTAATGCACTTGAGCGTATGATTAACCAAACAACAAGGCACCTCGACCGTTTAGATGAGGTTGCACGTCTCTTCATCCAACTATTATTGTTTCTCATATGTTATTATAAAAGTTCACACTTAGTGTCATTTGAAGGTAATGCAATTTTATACTTTCAACTATAAATTTGCTCCCACACTATTTTTCCTACATACTTGCCCTCAGGTCTGAACGCCTTATATTGTGGCTCACGTTTTTAGCATGTTCCACACCGAAATACTTGTTCGTTAATAGACTGACTAGACTATCGAAGTGTTTGTGACTGCCTCTCCACAGTTGGAGAAGATCACGTACAGCTAACTGTTTGTCCAAGTGTGCAGGAAGATACTAAATGGACGTGAAGGAACCTGGATTTGTTAGACGCGCCACCCCTACAAAAAGAGGTTAACATTTTCCATGCTATTGATCGTTCAATCTTAGAAATATTCTTTGCAAAGACGCCTTAAAACGTATATGGAATTCTGTGAAGAATAAATATCAATGGATGATGAAGGTGAAATTCATATAACATTGAGTTTGAAACTCTTCGCATGGAGTTGGGGGAATTTGTTTGTGGATATTCTTCAAGGCAATGGTAATTGAAAACACAATGTGGATCTATTACGAGAGAATGGAAGATATTGTCATAGTGGAGAAAATTCTTCATTCCATGATGTCTCAATTTAATTATGATGTTTGTTCTGCTGAGGAATCAAAAGATCTTCATGTTCTTTTAATTGATGGGTTGCAAGGTTCTTTGCTCGATCATGTATAAGCTTTATTGGCAGTTGCCAATCAAAAGGTAGGAGGACGTTGAATATGAAGATAGAAAGGTAGGAACAGTGTAAAGAAACCAGGAGAAGATCATAACACTGATTCCTAAATAAAAAGGCCGTGGCATTCAGAACTCTATAGGGTCAATTCAAAGTCTATAGACAAATTAAATGTAGAATGTTACCGTTGTCATAAATCTGACATTATCGTTTAGAATGTCCCGCCAACTTGAATAAAGAAAGTGGTGAGAAGTCCAACTTAGTAGAAAAGTAAAATAATTTTCTCTTCTAATGGAATGTCATGAGAATGAATAAACTCAAAAGAATTTGTGGTATTTAGTTGCATGATGTAGCAATCTGTGTAGATGTAAGTATGTATTCTGTGATCTAGCTAAATTCCTTCGCAATATTGTGAAGCTTGGGGACAATTCATTGTTCTTTGTTACGGAAAAAGGAGGGGTAAATATTCAAACACAAGCAGAATTCTATTCACACTATTTTTAATGTCCTATTTGATTCAGATCTGAAGACCAATTAGTTGAGTGATGGTCAACTTTAGGAGAGGTGCAATGAGATCTCTAGCAAAGATGGAGTTTGCAAAATTCAGGATGCACAACTTGGCCCAAGTAAACATTGCGGCTAATCATATGTTTTGTTGTATCTTATAAAACTACCTGTTTATGCTTCTTTGCAAGGTTGAAGGGTGTGGCTTGATTATGGCATTTTTGCTATGGGCACCTTAACTTTGACAAATTGAAAACATTCTTGAAGAGAATATGGTAGTTGATTTTTCTTAATTTGAGCGAAAAGTTTGTGAAGAATGTGTTATTAACAAATAAAACCATGGTCTTTTTATGATAAGAAATTCAAGAAAAGCTAAGAAGGCATTGCGGTTAATTCTTTTCGACATTTGTGGGCCAATAAATACTTCTTATGGAGGTAAACAATATTTTATTACCTTTATTGACAATTATAGTCGAAAGATTTGGATATATTTTTTTACAGGAGAAATGAGAAGCTTTTAAAAATTGTAAATTAATGGTTGAGAAAGAAGTTTCTGTTTTTTTACTAATTCTTCGTATCGATAATGGAGGAAAATGCAATTCACATAAATCTGCAAATTTTGGGGGAGATGCATGGTATTAAAAGACACCTAACAGTAGCCTATACACTTCAATATAAAGGTGTATGCGAGAGGAAAAATCACACAATTCTACATATGGTACGAAGCCTTTGACAACGAGTAGCATTCCAAAGATTTTTTTTGCCTGAGTATTTATATTTTGAATAGAAAGTCCTACCCATTTTGTTTAAAATATGACTCCTGGAGAAGCTTGGAGTTGATGCAGATCATTTTAGAATTTTCAGTGGTATGACAAAGGTGATGAATATAATCCTGAGGGGTAGCTCAATTGGTCAGGCCTTGGGTTTGCTTCCCAATGGTCACCAGTTCGAGTCCCCTCAGAGCTACTGAGGTGAGAAACGGCTGTAAATTTCAGGACCCCGTGGGATTAGTTGAGGTGCGCGCAAGCTAGTCCGAACATCCACGGTTATAAAAAAAAAAAACAAAGGTGATGAATATATTTCCTTGGTGTCAGTGAGTAGTCGAGAGCCTACAAGCTTTACAATCCATGACCAAGACAATTGTTGCCAGCCTTGATGTCGTAATTGATGAAGAGAAGACTTAGTTATTGAATAATAATGTTCTAAAATCAATTTCCACGAATAGCGAGCAACAACCACTTGTAGAAGTTGCTTAGGATAGTCCAGTTGATTATAAGGTAACTGGACCCTTTTCTTTGTTTTCAATTGTGATCTTGTAGCCTTTGAAGATGATGTCAAACAAATGCAGTGGCAGAAGACTATATACAATGAAATTGTAGCTATTGAAAGAAACAACACCTGGGAGTTGTCTAATCTTTCGAAAGGGCAAAGGACAATTGGTGTCAAATATGTCTATTAGATAAAGTTGAAAGAAAATGGACAAGTTGATAAGTTTAAGGAACGGTTAGTAGCTAAGCAAGACTTTGGCATCGACTACAGAGAAGTTTTGGCTCTTGGTGTCGACGTGATACGGTCAAATTAGTTATTGCATTTGCTGTGCCAAGCTCGTGGCCTATATTCTAGTTGGATGTAAACTCAGTATTTTTACATGGAGATTTGTAAAAGCAGTTATTTGTTGATCAACCTCATGGTTATGTGAAACTTGGATATGAGCATAAAGTATATAAATTAATGAAAACTTTATAAGGACTATAATAAAACAAACTTTGATCTTGGAATGACACATTATTTTCTAAGCATATAAGTTGTACAATTAGATTATATAATTTTTATTTCTTAAAAGAAGTATGTGTAAGAAATTATAGACAGGTTTTAAATGAAAAATTTTAATTTTGTTAGCACACTGACAAAATGGTTTGAAGATTACTAAATATCATGAAGGAAGGCACATTAATAGTACTCGTACAATCAAATCAAGGGAAGCTTCATGTATTTGAATGCATCAAGATCTCATATAATGTACGCTATGAATCTTTTTAGCAGATCCGTGGAAAGCCTAAAGAAAATGTATCTTCTTGCTATCGGGAGAATTTTTTGCTAATTGTAAGGAACAATTGATTATGGGTTGTTCTATATAGGCTTTGTTCGGTACAGTTTAAAATCCAATTAAAATTGAAAATATAGCCATTATTGAGTCTCACTCATCTAATAAAAGTCAATAATAACGGCTAATTTTTCAATTTTAATCCGATTTTAATCTCTACCGAACATGCCCATAAAATGAGCAAAATCAGATTTGATTGGATTCACCGATAGTGATAAGCTGTAGATTCGATTTTAAGCAACTAGGATCTATTGCTATAGCTATTCAACAATTAATCTTTCCAAAAATCGTGTTTTACATGGAAGAAGTAAAAGCATTGATATTGTGTATTACTTCTTAAGGAATTTCACAAAGGAAGTAACAATTCATTTAATTTATTGCAAAAATGTAGATCAAATTGTTGAAATGTTAACCAAGCCTCTTTAATTGGTTCTTTTCAAAAAATTGTGAAAGTTACTTAGTGTTCATGTGCGAGTTGGGAACTGTCAATTTAAAGAAGGAATGTTGATAATTTCTTCTTATTGAAGTGTTAGTTATTAGGAGCTTGTTTGATCCTCATTATTTTCAAAATGCATTTTTTATCTCTTCTTTTCAACCAAACATTTCTTAATAAAATAATATTACACGCAAATCAGTTTTTTTCGTATTTTTAACCCCACATTCTCTATCAATCTACTATTAAAAAATGTATTCATTGCCAATTGCCAAATAATGGGGTTCAAACAAGGGCTAGAAATAAATTTTAGTTGGGTGTTAATGCTTGAATTAATGTATTGGAGATGTCATTAACTTGATTGTTTTCGCATTGCTTACTACTGGTTTAATTTGTAATCTTAGTTATTAATTAGTGCATTAATGATATGTTTATGTTACATGTTTTCATTTCTTTCAAGGCGTGCGGTGGTCAATTTAAGGAGCTCATTATAATTCAATTATAAGAAATTTTTTTGAATTAATAAAGAATTATTACAAGTATTTTTTTTTTATTTCCTTTTGCATTATTTGTCATCTTTACTTAGTTAAATTTAGCGTTGCCTTCCATTCCATTAATTTGTAACAGGTGGAAGTTATTGGTTGAGAAGTGAAATTCACTATAGACATTTATACGAAACTAAATCAGATAATCAATGAGCTATTTGTGGGACTTCTTTTTCCTATAATGATGGTGTAAGGATTCGGGCCTCATGCATTAGCCAATCTCATTCATATTATTTACTTTGGAAGAATCTCTGCTTATCTTACTTACTCCTTATGAATTTCTATCGCATCCCTCGGGATTTAAATTTTAAACTCAAAGCTTTACCTTATGAGAGACATAAGTAGAATCTTAGTACCAATCGGACAAGCACATTTTTTTGTAACGATGAGGACCTCGTGCCCCAGTAATTCACTTATTATTCGCTTTGGTTAAGCTTCTGTCCATCTTAACCTTCATGAATTTCTGTTGCGTCTACCAACATTCGAACCCAGGACATCTGCCTTATGAGAGACATAAATTGACTCTCGTATCAATTAGATAATCCCAAAATGGATAGTATGTAAGAGAATGACTTGGGTACGAGGCATGGGTCGTTACAAATGGTGTTATGTCGTTCATTGCAAAAAGAGGCTAGCCTATTCAAATTGTCCACCTATTTTATTTCCACTTTGACATGAAAAAATAGTGTAAATAGATGAGTTCTATGTTCTATAGTATCAAATAGAACACCCAAGCTAAGCCCGTAGAGCCATGTAGATATCTAAATTGTATTATAGTGAATTAGTTGGTCCCTATTATTCAGCTGAAATTGAGTTGCTTGTTTACCTGTTAGAATACTTTTTTGTTTCCTATACTCCAGGCGACAGGTACTGGTTTGTTAGATGTGTAAACAAAACTCCTAGTATAAAGTCGGTAATTCATCCAAGCCTTTCGTCCTATCTCGTGGGTTATTTCTTGCACTTCATTTTCATAAAATCCTTCTTATAGCAGGTGAGTAAAGTGAGTCTTTCTCGATCTCTGTAGCATAGACACTTCAATTAGGGTAGCGTGTCCGTGTCCGACACGTGTCGATACCGACACTTTTCTGATACTCTATC
>CAIGRO010061624.1:0-12149 GCA_903798355.1 Fraxinus baroniana
TAATTTTTTCTCTATTGTGTGTACAAAATTCTGCTCCTTCATCATACTCCGGAGCTTGTGCAAGGTTTAGTGAGTAGGACATTGACGAAAATGTACATTTTTTGTTTTAAATTTTTAGTTAAGGCCATTTTTAAATAGATAGTATGATCGTATTATTACTCTAGTTATATTTCTTATTTACTATATAAGAAGCAACTTTGAATCTTGACTCTTGATGTATGCTAGTAAGAGTCTTGACCTATGTTGATAATATTGTTTGTTAAATTAGAATTTTGCATTTGGAAGTTGGGATATTGTTTGCATTTTCATTTGAGATATTGTTTGCTAAATTGGCTTAGTATTGTGTTTTTGTTTTTATTGATATTTTTCTTCATAATTTTTTTTTCCAATTTGACAATTGATGACTTATGAAAAATAATTTATTTTCGTGGTTATAAATCGAACCGAATCGAGCCGAACCGAACTGATTTCATGATTATGGGCGGTTATGGTATGATCAAAAATTTGATTGTGGGGTTATGATTTTGGCCGAACCGACCCCGAACCGAATCATTGCCCTCCCTACTAATATTTGGAGTTTTGCTTATAGTTGAACCAGGTATTCGCCTATAGAAAAGTTTGTGATAACTTTTGTAAGTGGAATATATTTGTGTTTATATGTATATATATTAGCCCAACTAAAAATATGATTTAGCCCACCTAAATATAATTTTCCAGTTCAACATCCGATTACCAAGACCATAATAATTGAATATCATTGAGGTATACAAAATAACAATATCTGCACTTTATTGCATCATAAACGATTTTCCATGTGGACAGGCATTATGCAAAATCCTAAATTATAGCTTAAAATGTTAAATGCAATTTCTTGTACCGACCTTCTTACAAGGACCAGATTTTGTCGTCATTAGGACTATAAGAATAATAAAAAGGAATAATGTAGATCAGAAGCTATTAAGCAAGTATAAGTAAGTATAAAGAAAAAAAAAAAAATACCTGAGATAGAATGACAGGCCACCTTGAGGCTAATTTTTTCTTCATTTTTTGGACAAAACTATGCATCGCTTTCTACAAACAGCATATCGAAAACCATTATAAACTGTTAGAATTTCTAAATCATTTACTGAAAAAGGGTCCGAATTTGACTTTCTAAAAGGAATTTCATAAATACAAATTATTAGAATGTGTTAACACAAACTGAGAAAGGGACCTTGAAAGGCTCATTATCATTTCTGAAGCTAATGCTTGGAACATACTTCAACGAACCTGGAAACCACTGGAAACCAAGAAATTACACAATGAATAAGAAACTAGAAGCAAATAATAGAACAAATCTAAGCATATTTTTTCAGGAATTTAACCATCCAAAGTTCCATTATGCACAAACTAAGGCCCAATACGAAGATGACGGTATACTTACTAAAATATGATTTAGCCCACCTCAACATACGACAACTAAACTTTGCTAGTAACTTTAGTTTAATACCATTAAGTGGGAAGATTGCGCAAAAATAATCATAGAACACGAAAAATATAGCTTAAAGAAAGAGAATAAGAGTACCTTCTGAAGTCGAGTGATGAAGATGGTGCTTCCATTTTTCCTTTTCTAGAACTCTAAGCTGTGATGAAGAGCTGAACTCAACACTTTGTAATTTTGCGAAGGTTGGAAACTGAAGCAAAAAAAAAAAAAAAAACATAATCCACCAGCTTAGAAGAACATTATTACAATAATAATTATAAATGAATAATGTGAAAGCAACACTTCTATCACACAAAAAAGGAGAAAAGAAAGAACTTCTAATTGAATGTAAGGGGCATAAATCATCTCATTAAATCGAACAAGAAATTAAAGAATACAAAATGAGGCCCTTAATTAAAAATGCGTCCACAATGGTCAGAATCAAGAAACAATATGATAAAACTCATAAAAAATTCAACTCGATGCAAAAAAAATTTTGAGAATCAATGATTGGCATCAAGATCAAATATATTAGGTAAAAAAAAAAATGGTATCATATTAGATGGGCGAATTCCAACATCAATACTAATGACAAAATAATACAACAAATAGTAGAGAAATCATTAGAGAAACGAAGTCAGCCAGAATCCAATTGTTACTCAATGTCTTGAGAAATTGGACATACCATAATTTCATGAACATAATACTCCTTCAAAACATAACAAAACAACTATAAATTTTCGTACGGAGAGGATCCTTACATTCAGGGAATGGAATAAGATCAAAAAGTGTCGTATCTGTGCTTCACCTTGCCATCGTCGCTTTCTAAAGCATGACCACCAATGTAAATAAACTACAAGTCAATCAAAACATTGAAATAGACTATGGCGCTGCAATATAGTATTGAAACGTTGTGGTAGATATATTTCTTGCTGCTTCATAATTAGACCTATAAACAAATGAATCTATTTAGAAGGATTGCATCATCATGCACATACCAGTCCAATGTGGGAAGTCGGAGTGGAAGTAAAGCAGAGTTTGGGTAAAGTGATGTTAAGAGAATAAGTAACTTTGTCATATGTGCTAGTGGCACAAATACAATTGACAATGAAGAGATCTATTTATGCATTGTTACCCTGAAATCCTCCAGGATTCAAAGGATAGCCTCTCCCAACACCTTGAGACGCATTCTGCTCCCCTGTGGAGGTAGGTTTATGCTGATTCACTACCTGTGATGGCTCTATCCTTTCTAGTTTCTACTTGCATTGTTTCTCGACGCTTATCATATCGAGGACGAGGTGCGTTCCTTATATTTTGTTGTTCATTGAACTTGTACTGTGGCCTATGGATGACTTTTCCATCAACAAACAGTATCATCTATTGATTCAGAAAATATATAAGATACAAACTCGTTTAAAATCATGAGAGGACAAAAAAACCTATGCTATCTGATTCAAAATTTTAGTGCACAAACCTCTATAGTCTTCATTAGGTACATAAGGTATGAATCAGACAAAACCTACAGAACTCTAGGTAGGCTTGTCAATATCAAAAGAAACATAACTAGTTGAGCCAAACTTAACTAATCAAGTGTAAGACACAATTAGTGAACCTTGAACCCTCAATTTATTCATAATTTTGTCACAAACATCATATCTTATTATACTTGTTTCGGTTAAGGCGTGGACTCAAACTCTACTTTATTACTTGTTAACGAACCATACACTTTATGGTGGTTATAACTCAAAATATATTTTCGTGAACAGCTTACTCTATCTAGCATCGGTTTGCCTTGGGAAAAGATATCAATAATTGGGACATTGAGCAACCTTGAGATTCTCAAATTAGTATCTGATGCCTTTGAGGGACCAGTATGGAACATATAACATATTGAGTTCCAGAAGCTCAAGTTTTTGAAACTAGATAGCCTAAGACTTGAACGATGGAATACCGAGATCGATCATTTCCCCAGGCTCGAACAATTGTTGTTACAAAATTGCTACTATCTTCAGGAAATCCCTTCTGAATTAGGCCCTATTCCAACGTTAGTGATGATTAAGGTACATTCTTGTGGTGAAAATGTTCGAAATTCTGCTATGCAAATTCATCTTAACTCGCCCCCGCAAAATTTTAAAATTTTTTATTTTTTTTCCATTAATAAATATTGACCAAATAACTTAGACTTTAAAATTCAACCATACAAAAATCTTATACCTAAACAAAAGATCCAATAGTTACTTAAATAAATAAATAGTCCAAATCCAATCCAAAAGCTAAGAACCCATTTATGAATCAATTACCGAAAAGCATACCCACAGGCCATAGTCCACAAAATGTAATCCCGACTACAGACACCACTCATTCTTCCTCAAATCTCTTCTCTGCGCGACATGTGATTGCATCGCAACTCCATCTCCACGGCTCCGCCAACGCCCAACGCCCACGCCCACCGCCCCTACCCGGCTGTCCCCTTTAGATTGTTGATACTTTTCCATTAGATTATCTTATTGACAAGTTTGAATTAATGAAGACAAATAGAGACCAATTTCAGATGCTCAAGCCATCTCTACCATCTGTTATATAAATGGACAGTTTACTTTTTATCTTTTTGATGTCTATATAACGTTCATGTTTTGTATAGTGTTAGACACATAGATGGACATATTATTTTTCTATCGACAAATTGATTATTTTTTTGGTCAGTCAATCTAACTTGCATATTTTGGTACTCAAAATCGTTGTTTTCAATCATCTTAGTTAAAAAAAAAAAAATTCAGGGGCCCTCGGGAGGGGGGCCCACCCCCGTATTTTTGTCCCCTTAAGATCGAAATCATAGCTACGTCCCTGCGTATAATTGATCATGAGTTTTCGCTGGCATATACACAAGTAAGTCACAACTCGTCATTTTATGTTTGTTTTTCATTTTGTTTCTTTTGATATGTTTTGAACATTGTCTTTGCAGAAGAGATTCCTCGACAAGTTTCAAACTCGACATTCTCCACAGTGAAAAAAGATTTTTTTGCTGCACTGCAATTGTTGGTTATATAATCTGCACGTTGCACAAGAAGAAATTCTATGTTCATTTCCAACGTCTTACAGTATCTCTTTTCTTTGTACTGAACAAGTAGTTGAGTCAAGTAAAATTAAATAATGACCTGAATGCCAATTGTAATTGAGTTTAATAATTTATATGGCAAGCCGAAGATTGGGTTTAGTCTGTTTGCATCCTCCTCAGATCTTTTCCCTTCTATTTTCTTTTTTGTTTGTTGATGTATTTGGTCAAGGTCGACCTTAGCACTCTTGGTAGTGATGATTTGTCCAAGTGATGGGATTTTAGAAATAGGTTGCACTCTAAAGCCAGCTAATTTCAAGTAACTTTTAGCCTTTGTCCTTAAGGGCATGCTTGGGAGTTCCAACGTACCAGTTTTGAACGTTTATGAGCGGATAAGCTATGATAGGTTTTAGTAGCGGTTTTCAAAACAATCTTACCCATATTTGGGTTTTATTATCCACCGATTCTAAAAGTTTTTTAAGAAAGTAAAGTAACATATATATCCCTAAGTGAAATTTTGAGTTTATGGTTTCTTGTACGAAATATTTTATTTATAAGTGATATTTATTTATATATAATTTTTTACATATAAATTAATATTTAACTTTAAAAAAATAAATAAAGTTAAATATTTACTTAAAATTTTATATTAATATTTCTTAGTTATATGTAAACTATATAATTTTAAGTTAATTTTGTACTTTTAAATGATTTTTACACATAAACAAATTTTTTATTTATAAGTTTTTATATTTTGCCCATGTGTGACGCACATTAAAATTTTCATTTTTGTTTTTCTACTCATTTTCAACCACACATTTTTCAATAAAATAATATTTTTCATCACATCAATAAATTTTTTTTTCAACCACATATTCTCTATCAATCTATTATTTCAGAATACATTCTTCCAAAATAATGTGACTCAAACACACCCTTTATAAGTGATTTTTTGTCTTATTAGCCCCTGTTTGGTACACATTATTTTTTTCATTCTCATTCTTCTATTCATTTTCAGCCACACATTCTTCAATAAAATAATATTTTACATCACATCAATAACTTTTCTTTCTTTTTTAACCACACATTATCCATCAATCTACTATTTCAAAATGTATTCTTACAAAATAATGTGGATCAAACACACCCTTAGTAAGAATTTTATACAAAAAAAAAAAAAAAAAAAAATTTATCTTGTAAGTAATATTTTACTTATTAAGAAAATTTTAATTATAATATAATTATTTTGCTTATAAATAATTTTTTTATTTAGTATATTTTTATTTATAAGTTAGTATTGAACAAAATATGTTTGTTGAAAATAATTACTTTATAAAGGGTAAAAGTAGAAGAGAATTTGAGAGACGATAAAAAAACCATTGATTTTGTGGGTAGAGAGAACTGATGTTAAGAGATAGAATCTCACATCTAATAAACATAAAAATATAGGTCAATTTATAAGAGTTTTGGTTACTCCTCTTAATAAGGTTGACCTTTTAATATGGAATCCCAAATTTCAACATGGTATCAGAGCCCATTAAGCTCCAACGAGCAATTCGATCCGATTAAGATTCAAAAAAATTGAGCATGTGGATTGCAAGATTGGTCTGCTCAAACGAACCACCATCTTGCGCGGGCATGTTAAGAGATAGAATCCAACATCGAATAATGATGAAAACATAGATCACTTTATAAGAGTTTGGATTACTCATCTTAATAAGGTTAATTTTTTAAAATGAAACTCCAAATTTCAATAACTGATCAAACTTACACTACACCGTTTTTGGGTGATTTTTAAACTATCTAAAATTGGTGCCCAAAAATCTAATAAGTACCGGTGCTTCAGCCTCTCATAAATGGTGCTACCCAAAATCGGTGAAACTAAAAACTCCCAAGCTGGCCCTAAGACTCGGTTCTTGAAATTTCTGTGTTGTCATGGCTTCAGTGTCGAAGTGGACTTTATGGATGAAGTTCCTCTTGTTCCGAGCTTGTCTGTTATAGTGGTAATGTTGCCATATGTTGGTGGACATATAATGAAAGCATTTATGCTCCATCAATTTGAACACAGACATTTTCTAGGAATTTATTATCATATCCAAACGTATTTTCTCAGAATTAATTTGATTATTGAATAATCTGGCTGTTTATAACGCAAACACTTTCAGCTTCAGAAATCCAAAATGATTAGAGGAAAACCTCTATAATATCTATTAATAGTTAATTCTCGCTTATATGAACTTCTAAAACAAAAATAATACAGTTCATTATAAACAATCACAGGAAAAAACAGTTATAATCAATATATGCCTCATCTCAGGGCCTGGAATTTTCCGTTAGGCCTTATGCAAGAGAAGAACGAACGCCTGTACTTCTTTGGTTTAGTTCCAAAGATAAATACTCGTAATGGAACTCGAGGCCGGTTCATGGAATGCCTCGACTGTTGTTGATAACCCAAAATACCAAATTCATTGTTCAACTTCTGTAGTGTGGTTTCACTTTCAAGTTGGAATGCAGTCACGTCATCGAAACCTGCTTGAAGTTCTTTTTCAATCTTCTTATATTCTCGTACCATATTCAAAATCTCGCCTTGAAATTTTGCAGCTTGATAACTTCTTAAGATAATTTCGTCTTCTTCAGGACCATCGAAAGCCTTTTTGATTTCTTCCTCAACATGATATAAAGATTCAAATCTGCAGTTTAGTTCTTTTATTAGGGACACGTTTTGCTCCACCCACGCTGTTAGTTCAGTCTGTATCTCTCTCAGGTGCTTGTATATTAGTTGGCAGTCTGGTTTTAGGTCCGGTTTAATGCTTCCTTCTTGTTTCTTTTTCTCATCAAGTTTTGCAACTTCGTCCCGTAAACCTTGGACCTCAGTCTTGAAGTTCTTGATCTGCTGAGATGCAGTACTAAATCTTAACCAGAAGTCCAAGTTTCCATCTAGTATTGCATCAAGATCCATCTGGAGCTTTTTCTCAACAACTGAAATAGCAGGATCTTTATCAATGAAGACGAACTTGATTTTATCTTCTTCATTTGTCATGGGAAGATTGGCATCACCATTCAATTCAAAATCATTATTTTCACCCAATTTCCCTTGAAGAAGGTTCAATTTTTTGCGTAATTGTCGAATTTCTGCATCCCTTTTGGCAATAGCATTTTTCATTCCTCTCATTTGCACTGTGGTCTCAAATTGTACGTCCTTGTCTTTCTTCTCCTTGTCACTAAGTTTACGCTTCACGTCTTTATAATTCCTGAGAATCGCAGTATATTCTGTTAGCATAATCTTCTCTCTGTCCTCTAGTCCATTCAAGAGCATCAGCTGCCAGTTTAGCTCTTCTTTTTTCGCTTCATACTCCTGTGATTTATTGTTGAGAAGCTCATTCCCTCTTTGGGTTGAATATTCTTCAGAAACTTCTTCCTCTGCTTTCGGGTCCAAAAACGTGACAGTTTTTTTAGTCACCTTTTCACTTTCAGTTTGTCGAGTATTATCAGATGCCTCCCGAACCTGATCCATTATATCCCCATCTTTCACTTTCACCTTCACTTCCTCTCCATCTTCTGTTTTTGAAGCACTAAGGTTTTTATCAAGTTGACCAGGACTTGGCACGTCTTGCAGCTCGACTTTAACAACAGGCCCCTTGTTATCTTGCAATGAATCAGTAACCTCACATGCTTCATCTGGCTTCACACTAGTCAGTTTTTCAGACAAGTGATCAAGACTTGAACGAGCTTCTACAAAGTTCATACGGAGATTGTTGTTTTGATCTTCCACATTTTTATTTAGCTCCTGAAGCATGTGCAATTTTTCCTCCAATTCTTTCACCTTGCTACTCGTATTATGCGTTCCATTAATTAGAGTCTCCTTTTCGTTTTCCAAATCCCGAATCTGTGCATGGATATCATCAGCTTCTGTTCTTAATCTATTTATAAGAACAATCTGAGATGACATTCCAGTTTCTAGGCTGATCACCTTATTGACAAGTTCATCGATATTCTCAGTCAATTCCGTAACAATGAGAGATTCTGAGGAGCCTGGATCCTCAGGCTCTTTTTTCTCCAGTATTTCCTTGACTTCGTGCTTCTCTTGTATCCCATCGTCCACTTCTTTAGTCGAGCTCTCAGTTGGTGCTTCTTTATCAGTTTCATCATTAAGATATTCGGGCCTGAGGGACTTCAGTAGACGACTAGCATCTTCAATCTTCTTGTATTCCTCTCTCGCTTCTTGGATATATCTTTCTTGTTTCTCATGCAAACGAATCAAAGTTTCTTCACACGATTTCAGTGCCGTTTGAGCCATTAAAGTTCGAGCCTCGGCATCCTCAACGACGGTTTCAACATTAAATTCATCTTGTAACCTGCAGAGTTTTTGCTGCATTTCCATCATCTGATTCTCGATTCCCCAATATTTTGCAATCCCACTTTCGTAAGAGGTCTTTACAAACTCTTTGACAGTTTGCAACACAATAATTTCTTTCTGAAGCTTGTCAATCTGTTCAAGAGCTTCACTTTTACTTAATCCGGATTTTTCAACTACTTCATTACTCTCTGCTGCTTTTGAGTACTTACTGGTTTGCAATTGCTCTGAGCCTGTTGTTTTCAGATGTTTCAAATATTTTATCGCTGCCTTATTAAGCTTTGGAGCATCAGAATTCTTTCCAAATTCAGGGCTACCGTATTCATCATCCTCGTCCATTGCAAATCGCAACTTTTCTGGACAAACGGTACCAAGTGTATGGTTGGCATTTTGCAGATCTTTTGATAGATGGTCATATCGTTCGGCCAAGGCTCGAAAGGCACGAAAAGATTCTTCTACATACTGTATCAGCTCGGGCCGCTTCTTGTAGTACATCTCAGCTCTTTTGGCAAAGGAGTCTCCATCCTCGCTGATGAGGTTAAGCACATCTTGCACCTTCACTTCCATATCTGCATTTAACAACACATTAGTTAGCTAAGCTTATTTTGAAAATACAACAGGTTTTTCATAGTCGGTTGATTGACGGTCAGCGTAAAACTTCGTCAAATCTTATGATACAAAACCCAATATACATTTCATCGAAAGATCCCCTACTAGCGTTGTGATGCATCAGGGTCCATAACATAAATGTATAGGAAATGATGATGATGATGAAGTGGATGTGTGGACATCAACAACATGAGATGACACCGACCGAAGACAAGGGAATGACAAATTTTGTTGTTGGCATGTTTCCCGTAGACTTAAAAAGACTTGTTCATAAGGATGATGCAATCTCAATATAGAAGGAAAAGAAAGGACATAAGCCAAAAGCAAGATTTATTCAATCCAGTGAAGGGAAAAATTCAAGAAATTCATATCAGCGTAACTAAACATAATTATTATTTATTAATATCTACTCCTCTTTCTCTTTTTTTGGAAAACATCATCTTTTGTTGGCTAGTTTTACTAAGTTTTGGCAAAAAAATGGAATAACTAATCAAAAAAGAAACCGATAATAACAAAACGACAACATTCTTCCTAATAATGTGAAGTCGAAAAAGACTCATAATTACTATGGACCTTTTGTTTCTCATTATTTTAACAGAAGAATGAATTTTTTGACCCTTTTTTCAAACAAATGGATCTCATTATGAGACAAATTGGTCAACAAAAGTAACTGCTTCCCCTTGCAAGGGTACAAATTTTCATTAAAATTGGAAACAAACACGGGGCTATTAATGCTATTAATAATTATCAACTCCTCTCTCTCTTTTATGGAAAACATCATCTTTTGTTGGCTAGTTTTACTAAGTTTTGGCAAAAAATGGAATAACTAATCGAAAAAGAAACCAATAATAACGACAACGACGACGGCATTCTTCCTAATAATGTGAAGTCAAAAAAGACTATGGACCCGTTTGTTTCTCATTATTTTAACAGAAAAATGAATTTTTTAACCCTTTTTCTCAAACAAATGGGTCTCAAAGTGAGACATATTGATCAACAAAAACCGCTGCTTCCCATTGCAATTGCAATTATGTTGCTTGGCCAGGTTAAAACGTGAGCCAAAAATAGGGGCGCCACATGTTTTTGGCTCGAGTTTTAACCTTGACCAAGTGCATTCTTCCTTGCAACAGTACAAATTTTCATTAAAATTGGAAATAAACAGGAGCTATTAATGCTATTTTAGCCCCTGTTTGGGCAACATTTGTTTTTTTCATTCTTATTCTTCTACTCATTTTCAACCACACATTCTCCAATAAAATAATATTTTCCATCACATCAATAATTTTTCCTTCTTTTTCAACCACATATTTTCCATCACATCAACCAAAAAAATACATTATTTTGAAAATAATGTGCACCAAACGGGGGCTTATAATTATCAGCTCCTCTCTCTCTCTCTCTTTTATGGAAAACTTTATATTCTAGGTATCTAGTGTTGGGTAGTTTAAAATTTTTTAGGCAAAATATGAAATAACTAATTGAAAAACACTATATTAAAATATATTTTAGGCAATACCAACNCTCTCTCTCTCTCTCTTTTATGGAAAACTTTATATTCTAGGTATCTAGTGTTGGGTAGTTTAAAATTTTTTAGGCAAAATATGAAATAACTAATTGAAAAACACTATATTAAAATATATTTTAGGCAATACCAACAACAAGACCAACAAGCATCATCAATAAATTTATGGTCGTCTATATTAAAAAATATTTTGATCATAGAACGATGTCCACGTAGAAAAATCATACCTTGAAGGCTTTGCTCTATCCATTTTGATTGCTTTGTCCTAAGGTGGCTAGCCCACCACCATGAACATGCATCATTTGCAGCACTTTGCAACATCGATCTTTCTTCTGGCTTTCTTCTTCCGAAACCTCGAAACCCAAACCCTTTCTCCCCCAACAATATTGAGAAAGAGAAGAGTTTGAAAATGTGAAGAACTCAAAGATTTTTTATTTTTATTTTTAATTTTCTTGGGGGAGACCAAAAAGAATGGAAACAAGGATAAACGTGAAAGACACCATCATAGTTTCATGGTTGGGAGGTTATTTAGCTCCAAATTTTGTGTAAGCCATCCTTCATATTCTGTTAACAGGTTGGCATATGTCCAATATTTTATGAGGTTATATACATACCAGTAACATTCGATTGAAATAGGAGACATCATATTTTACATTAAAAAAAAAAAAAACAGCTATGTAATTAAGAAAGGGAAATAATAACAAAATTTACAATTTTAGAATCTAGTAGCACCAAAATAATAATAATAATAATAATCCATTTTTTAAAGTGTATGACGACCTTAGAGCATGATTGTCTAATATTAATTGTAAGTCAAATATGCTTGCAAGTAAATTTTATTTAAATACGAATTTTGATGTGTTCGTAAGTAATTTTTTGGGAGTAATAAAATTTAATTTTGATGTGTTTGTAAGAAATAAATTACACAAAACCAGAATAATAAAAATTCAATTTCAAAAATCAAATAAAAACTTTATTTATACAAAAATCAGATATTAATTCAAATCTTTAATACTACCCAAACCCTAAAAATCCCAAAATCCCAAATCATCACCCATATTTTCCTCTCTCTCTCTCTCTCTCTCTCTCTCTCTCTCTCTCTCTCTCGGTAGCTTTGACGTCAACAGGTAAATTTAAGCCTATTCTGGCT
>CAIGRO010061660.1:0-14626 GCA_903798355.1 Fraxinus baroniana
AAGTCTTCCCTCAATGGCAACACCGACCTCCGCAACACACGCTAAAACGCTGCAAAAGGTCTAGTGCAGCATTTTTTGGCCGCTGCAAAAAGTCTTTTTTGGCGTAGTGAGTTCTCGATTTTGATACATATTTTGGTATTTAACTTAAGAAGAATCGAACTGAAGCGATTTGATCTGGTTCGATTCGAGAATTTTGTCCAATCCTAATTTTAGTTATTTAGCAACGAAGAGATGGTGCAACTAAAAATTGTCAAGAAACCATTGACGTGATTCAAGATTTCTCCTCTTCATTTTTATTAATCAAAAAGCCTCCATAAATCAAAGATGATTTCTTGTGATTTTGTAACGATAGGCTATATCTTTATTTACTAGGACACAGATGAACCCTTTCTTATAAAATTTTAATATGATTTCAATATTTTGACACTCAGTATGTGTGATTTCTTAGGTAACTGTTACAATGTTTAATATTTTTCAATTATTTAATCACTATTTTTATTGATTTGTGAGTTTTATTGCTCTCGGGAGACGTGATAGATAGCACTTATAACAATTGTT
Source organism: Fraxinus baroniana (assembly GCA_903798355.1). Taxonomy (NCBI): domain Eukaryota; kingdom Viridiplantae; phylum Streptophyta; class Magnoliopsida; order Lamiales; family Oleaceae; genus Fraxinus; species Fraxinus baroniana. The sequence continues at coordinate 559 of CAIGRO010061660.1, forward strand.
GTGATGTTCTATAGAGGATAGAGATATATCTCTATACTTGATATGATTTCAATATTTTAATGCATGCTTTTATGTTCGGATCTTTAATAGAGATATAGGGTGGTCACACGATAGAATAAATTTATTTAAGCTCGAGAGTGATTATTAGATACCTTAAGAACATTCACCAACAAAAATACATACATATTGTCATAATATTGAGTTGTATTAATTTGGATTAATAAGGGGAATTCGAAATTTGAGTAATCATGCTACATAATCTTACAAAAATCGTCATAATTTCCTCATTAGAATAATTAGTTTAATTAGTAAAATTAGCATAGAAGAAATAATAAAAAAATAGGCTATTTGATTAAAATTAGAATTAATTGATCCTAAATTAAGTACATACTCCATGTGGGATGATGCTTTATTTATCATTTTATTACTTCTTTATGATTCCATGTACTTGCGAAATTTCGTACGATCAACTTTTTGGAACTGTTTGGACTATAGTATTTAATTAGTTTTAGTTAGTTAGAATTTTAATCTGAATATTTTATTTTATTTTAGTTTTTAAATTCATATTAGAGAAAATTATCGCATTTTCTCCCAATTCTTTCCTAATCTTATATGCAAAAATCAAGACACGACGATCTTTCTCAATTTGATTCGAAAATCAAATGAACATTTAGGTGGAAAAGAAAAGAACGGATAGAAGCACACCAATAATAGCAAGTATAATCAATAGTAAAAAAACAACAAAATCAAGTGGTCGTTAAGGTAAATGAAAATGCGGCACATCCAGCTATAGCTGTGAATAATGAAAACGAGATACTAATAGGGGAATACATGATTCCACTAGTGGTAGAAAGTGAATTCAGCATAGCTTATACAATATCCAGGCAAGCTAATTTCCATTTGAAGACGTACATGTTAAATATGTTCCAGAACGCCTTACAATTCTTTGGGGGACCCACTGACAATCAAACGTTCATATCTCGAGGTTTCTTGACATGTGTGCAACATACAATTGTGTAATTGTATGCTTTATTATATATAAAAAAGTAGAAAAAGTTTGAAAAAAAAATTAATTCCAAAAAGATTTTATTTTTAGTTGCTTTCTAGTATAGGTTAGGTAGCCTTGTCGGCTATAATGAATATAATTGGAATTATATGTGATTGATAAACTTTTAATAATTTTCATGCTTAGATTAATTGATGCTCATTCATGTAGAATTTGATACTATTTGTGCACATGAATTAAGTTTTGCATTGACAAATAATAAGTTGATTCATATAATTGATAGGTTGACATAGTAGAACTTAGATGTTAAATTCAAATATCACCACATTATACATCCTTAGACCATTTTAAGTATAGCTTGGGGTTGATAGAACTTTTGTAGGAAGATATTAAGATGAATGGAGATTCCATGTGTGAAAATGTGTAGATTTTCTTAAACTAATAAGATAAATATTAGGTGATAATCTTAAGCTAGTGGTCATTTTTAAGAATGAGTGTTTAATAAATGGCATTGTACTAAGTAGTGCATAAAAAGAAAAAGAAAAATTAAAAAATAACTATCATGATTTATGAGTGAAAGCTACCTTATAAAAGATCCCAATGATGACAGCAATTAACAATTCCAAAAAGAAAACTCAAAAAAGGGGATAAAGCTAGTGTATAAAATAGAGTACGTCGCAACTTGAAAAAGTAAATGTATAAAACAGAAGACATACTATATACATTGATTAAGTCTCCAAATACTTATTTCACAAAATCAGACTTTCGACAATTGGTTATTAGCCTAGGTGAATGTTAGAGGTTGAAGCAATCAAAATTAAGAGAATTCTTATTTATAGAGGTATTGACTTGCAATTAGTGAAATCTATTTAAACTAAAGATGGTGATAATTAGTATAAAAATTCAACTTTAGATCACACCTTGAAAAAATAGTTAAAATAATAAGTTTGCGTGTGTGTGTATATATTTTACAAGTAAAGAAAAGAAATATTTTATCATTGAGGGTCGAAAATTAAAGCAACTTGTGAATTTATAATATTTTACTTAATTCTTCATGCGCACACATCAGTTTTATATTAGATAAGTAAAAATAATTTTTTGTATTGTAATTTTGAAGTTGTTCATAATTTAATACAATGATTTCATTCCTAAGATAACGAATATATTATCTAACAAAATATTTATTGCATACTTATTGGTTGGGATAAGTTATAATTTCATTTGAGAACAAGTAAATATTCAAGTTTAAGGGTGTTTGATAAGTTTAATTTATACACTTATTTAGGTCATTAAATATAAATATTTGGGTTTATTTTTGATGAAATATAGCTTAATCTCTCGTATATATTGTTTATTGGGTCCAAGGAATTGAAATTGGAAGAAATGAAAAAAAAAAAAAATCGGCTAAAAATGATGATTTCCAAAGTTTTGGGATCAAGTTATAAATATTTAATAGTTGATTTAGACCATGGAACAGGGATTAAAGATTATACGTGATCAAATGGATGAGATTCGAAGCCAACTGATGAAAATTACACGGAAAAAAGGACCATAAACACCTTAGAAGAAATTCAGGGACCAACAGAAATTCAGGGAGCAAAAAGGGAAGGTGCAACTGAAAAATATCAAGAAACCATCGAAGAGATTCAAGATTTCCCCTCTTCATTTTTATTAATAAAAAAACCAGGCAATGCTCCATAAATCAAAGATGATTTCTTGTGATTTTGTAATATTAGGGTATAAGGCATATATGAACTCTTATTATGAAGTTTTAATATGATTTCAATATTTCCACGCTCAATATGTGTGATTTCTTGGATGACTGTTATTGCGTTTAATGCTTTTCAATTACTTGATATATATATTCGATTGATTTGTGAGTTTTTATTGTTCTCAAGAGAGACGATAGGATTTGTAACACTTATAACAGTTATTGTGAGATCTTATAGAGGATAAAGATATATATCTATATTTTGTATGATTTCAATACATATTCTAGGTAAATTAACATAGAAGTAATAATTAAAAAAAAAAAAAAAAAAGTTGTGAATCCTCCATAGCCATAAAGTTTATTTGTCTTTTATTTTAAGTAAAGTCGATTTCTTCTTGTCAATTCTTTCACGAGCACCTGTTCTCATCATGTGAACAAATAAACAAAACGTTGACAGTCTGCTTTCTGCGTGACAAGAGTGTTCATTTAAAACAGGCTACTAGTCCAGATAGTATTTATTTGTAGCCATCTGATTGAAACAAAAGAAGTTTGATTTAGTAATCTAATAAAAGTAGAATGAAGTTGAATTACTCGCTTGAATTGGGACGTAGATTTAGAATTTTTTACCCTTTTGTATATGTACGATTACAGCTTAAAGTCATATGAAAATCGTAATCTCTCTAAAATATACCATAAAAATCGAGTTTCTAGAATACTTAACTAGATTTTTTGAAACTATGAGACACAATTTGAATCTGTGTGGAAGTAATTAAGTAAAAAATGAAAAATAAGCCATTATTTTTAAATTCCCAAGGGGTGTGAAAAATAATCCGTAAAAGAGCCTTCATTAAGCAATAAGAGTAGATTCAAAAATACCACGCAAAGTGCCCCAGGGCAAATCTTCCAGTGGCAAAGGGGAGGGCGGTTAGGGCTCAACGCGGTAGTGTGTAGAGTTCGATTCCCCGCAAAGGTGGAATTTGCTTTGTTGCAAGCGGGAGTTACTATAGGGTTAATAGCTCAAGCCTATCCATAAGCTCTCCACCCTGGCTCCTGGAAGGCACATCCTACGATTTACCTCCTCCACGATGGTCCAGGGCAAGGTCGGTGGGGCCCCCAAGGTTGGGGTTCAACCTTTAAAAATACCACGCAAAGTTACCACTTAGTAAGTTTTCATAACAATGCTCAGTACAATTAAGTGCGTCTACCAATTTCTCCATATCCCCCTTCTCTTTGTTTTCAGATAAGATTTCATTGTCATGTCAGCAATTCTTGGAAGTCCTCTTCCAAAAGATGAAATATCTTCCTTTGAATTGGGTACGAATGTTAAGATTTGAGGGTCCATCTTAAAAGGTCAACCTTATTAAGAGGAGTAGTCCAAGATCTTTATTAATTGGTCTGNACCATAACAATATCAAGAAGACTCATCCAGTATAACAGGCTTCCAATTTCCTTTAATCCACGAAGAGCCTTAGCTTTGAGTTCTGTTAAGATTTGGGGGTCCATCTTAAAAGGTCAACATTATTAAGAGGAGTAGCCCAAGATCTTTATTAATTGGTCTGTGTCTACATCTTTATTCGATGTGAGATTATATCCCTTAACAACGAACACTAATGAGTAACCAATCCAATAAATGAGTATGATCGATGTGAACAATTTTTGGGATGTCAGTGAAGAACCTAATTTTTAGTGTGCGCTTTAGTTTTAAAATTCTACCATTGTGCTCCTTGAGTATCGTGGGATTAACCCGACCCTCTCCAGAGGCTCCCAAGAAAGTTATTTCAGTTAAGGTGAAGTTATGGCAATGATTGTAATTGATTGAGTAAATGGATCTGTGAATTCTGGAGTACATTGCTAGAATAGAACGGTCAATTTTCTCTGTGTATATAAAATTAATTTAGAATCAAAATTAAAAAGATAAATATGGCCTAATACATGTTCTATTTTGTAGGTCAGTTGTTGGATCAAGATCGGCAGATTCTCACATATTCCAACGGTTGAGCAATTTTTGACGTCAATGTATATTCTTATAATTTTATCTTTTCATGGTTAATGACATGGAAAAATCCTGTGGTAGACAACGTTTGAACAAGATAACAGAAAATCATTTGATGAGAACAAAAAGTGGCAATTTTGTCGTTCACACGACACGAGACATTAAGCAGAGGAAAGAGAGGTCTAAAGAAGTTGTCGTGTACTCTGTGGGATAATGGTGGGCCCTTTCAACCGTTTCTAGTATTGTGACTGTTAAACCCTTTTTATATCTTAATTAATTCTATTTCGAGAATATTCATTATATTGTATCATCGATCATTCCCATGGATAGATGGACCACAATTCAGTTTACGTTGTCAGCCAAGGAAATGAAGCCTTCTCCCATTCAACACACATATAATAATATATTGAAGAGTGACGAGATATAAGAATCATATTTTTTAAGCGTTGCGACGATATTGAATGAGACCTCTCCAATTTCTTCAAAGGAGCTGAATCTTTATGGCTTTATATACCGCTAATAAAGAAAAAAAAAATTAAAATTTTGCTCATTATACTATCTTGTCATGTTTAATACGGCATGTATTAAGCATACATTAGAGGTATTTGTAATTTGTCACGTGAAATCACCCTCAATATATTTCGTATGGAATTGGACATTACGTAAATAATACTTAATACTATGTTGTATCGTACAATCTGCTGAACAAGTCACAAGGGTATAATAGTCATATGATAAACTTTTGGAGCCTATATAAACTTGCCCGAATTTCATCAACACATTTTTACATGGAGCAATAGACTCCTAGAAGCTTATATACCATGAAAACGTTACATCTAGTTTCCTCTCTCCCTTTTCTTTTCACAGCTATACTCTTCCAACTCCAACAAACTCCAGCCCTCCAATACTCCTCCAGCAGCACCACCAGTACTGCCACTGTTTATGACCCAACCGCCACCGTCATGCAGCCAACTCCGGCCACCCCTGTAAACAACACAGATTTTACCCGCACAAGTTGCGAAACAACATTATACCCCGAACTATGCTACAATTCTCTTGCACGCTACGCCAATGTTGTGCAGCAAGATCCCGGTCGACTAGCACGTATTGCCATCAGCATTAGCCTAACCGAAGCCAAGCTGATGCCTGCTTACATATCAAATCTCACACACCAAACTGAGTATGGAGCAAGAGCCGACCCTCGGGCGGTGAATGCTCTACACGACTGCTTTACTGTTCTTAGTGATGCGGTCGAGCAATTACGTAGCTCGCTCAAGCAGCTCAGCCAGCTGGAAAGCCCCGGCCCGACATTCTTGTTTCAAGTGAGCAACGTTCAGACGTGGATGAGTGCTGCCTTGACCAACGAGGAGACGTGCACTGACGGATTTAGTAACGTGCCCGACACACCGATGAAAAGTTATGTATTTGATCGAGTAGAGAAGGTGAAGGAAATGACTAGCAATGCGCTAGCGTTGGTTAATAATTATGTTGCCCGTGAGCTGTGAGTGTCTTGAAGAAAATCAGTTGCAGTTGTAAAGTGATATTTTCATCCTGTATTCATTACAATAACTGCTCAGTATGGACCGGACAGCTTACAAACCATTGGCCAATTCTTATTATCGTATTCTTTTTTTGTATTTTTTTATATTAAAAATATCCTTAATTTATAATAAGCATTAAATGGAAAAAATTATGTTTTAAATAGTGATTTTAAAGAGAATTTACGCCCAAAATATTCAAAATATTTTATTGTGTAAATGTTGTTGAAAAAGAGTACGTAAAAATTTTAAAAAATCGAAAATAAAACAGAAGTGCATAAAAGAAAGAAAATATAAAGATTGGTGCCCATATTTAACAAAATTCTCATCAAGAGCTCATTATGTAGAGGCAGCATTTATAGAAAACTTTATTAAGTTCTGATTGTGTACAGGTTCTCTAGTATCAACACAATCAGAAACAGGAACTAATTTCTTATTGAAAAACAAACACAAATATCATGTTTAGTGGAAAATGTTTTATGTAATGACAGTCGGAGCAGATCGGCCAGCGAATTCTTGCATCTTAGACAGCTTAAGAGCAACCTCAACCTGCAGCCATTTTCGAACCAATTGTTTGTGAGAGAGAGAGAGAGAGCAGGAAATGTAAAGCTGCGTGATGTCTCACCAGAGGAGCAAGTGCTTCTTGAGAATCTCTCCCCGTCATGGATGGATCCTTCTCGTATTGCTCAATATAAAGACGGATGGTAGCACCCTCTGAACCAGTTCCAGAAAGCCGGAAAACCTGGTGCATAACAAATATTGGATCTGACAAAGAATTCTTCTCAAGATAAAAATAAAATTAGACCATAAAATCTCTTTTCAAGTCAGCTATTTACTTGATAATTTATAGTTCGGTTACTGATGCAATCACATGATCATGTAACGATTCAAAAGTTCTAGGGTTCAAGCGTAGTAAATATGGAAAGTTTTAAACCGCTGTAAAGATGATATGTTCAAAATGCTACTGGAAATATTGCTGGGAAGGAAGAGAGTACCAATCGGGATCCATCTTCAAACAGATATCGGATACCCTGATGCTTTGAAATGGAACCATCAACCGGATCTTTGTACTCAAATTCATCAGCATTGACAACATTCGACACGTCTGAATGTAAACCCTTTATTATTCTGTAAGAACGTAAGAGCGTAAGATCTATATAAGATATATTTTTACAGATTTGAGCACCCAAATATCATGATAACCAAAAACAAATCAATCCAGTAATAGTCGAAGAACAGTGCACAATTAGAAAAAAAGAACATTATCCCCTTATTATTCTGTAAGAATGGAAGAGTTCAAGATCAACGTAAGAAATATTTTACAGAATTGAGTACCCAAATATCATTATGACCAAAAATTAATAAATAAATAAAATAAAAAATAAAGAGGGGAAAAATCCTCTAATAGTCAAAGAACAATGCACAATGAGAAAAAAAGATTATACTTGGTTCTTACATAGGTTTCTTAGCAAAAGAATGTTCATTGAGCTCCAAAAGCTGATAGCAATCTCAAAAAATGGACTTTCTAAGAAACACATCTCTCCAGTTCAGTTATAGTTGTTGACAAGAATTATAGCAACTAATGATTGTTTCTTTAGAATAAGTATCAATCTGTTTAGTGTTTAAAACAGGAGAGCCCATCAAAAATTTACATCAACTGAATAATCACTGTTATTGACGTTCATAGCATTATTGGAAAAACCATACTATGAAAGCCTCGTGGGATCCACTCGTACTACAAACCAAAACAATCAGTAGGTCTCCCATTAGAATGTAAGCCATCTCGTTGTAAATTAAAAGAATTCAACTCAAGAAAAATACGTGCCCCAGGTTTGATCAAGAAAAGAAAAAAAAAAAAAAAAAAGCAGATTTTTATTAGATTTTGATAAAAGTTGATGGAATGTGTTGTTTAAAAGTTGTGGGTCCCCCATGAAATGTGTGGTTACAATTAATTGATGACTTTGACTTTGATTTTATCCATTTTTTAGCTAAACCAAACAGGGGGGACAGTTACATGGACAACAATGGTAGTTACATTTATTAGCTTACTTGTTAACTTCATCAAGGGAGGATTGCAGCTTGACCAAATGCGCCATCAGTTCCTTTGCACCACCTGCATCAACATTCTTGAAGAAGCAACACAATTTGAACTTAAAATGATGTTTCCAATAATATAACACTGTTCTTATTATTAGAAATAGTAAGGCAAATTGCATATCATGCGTACCTCATAATCATATCGAGTGTAATAATGGCGTCCAAAAGTAGCCCAATGCTGGCGAACAATGTCTTCAACAGTCACAAGCTTCTCTTCCCCAAGGTTATCTTTATTCTTATAGGCCAGAATAGATAGCCAAGCCAAAACAGCCCATATTCCATCTTTCTCACGTATATGGTCGGAGCCTGTTAACATTGAATAAAAAAACTGATTGAAAAATGGAGTCCAATTGCATTGTATGCTTACAGTAAAAATACCACTTATCTTATTGATCATTTGCAGGGAGGAACACGCATATCTTACCAGTTCCAAAACTTTCTTCACCACAGACTGAACACATTCCAGCATCCATCAAGTTACCAAAGAATTTCCAGCCAGTTGGCACCTTAACAAAGATATAAATTTAAGCCTGTAAAAATAATTACAGACAAGAAATTCTAAATTTCATGTACTTTTGAGTACCTCAAAGAATTTCAAATTCAAGTGTTTAGCAACAACATCAAGAGCAGCTGAAGTGGGCATGCTCCTGCAGGCGGAAGAATATTAATGGTGAATACAAGTCTAAAAGAAACAATTGACCAACCATAATATTGACGAAAATTCCAACATGCAAAAATTAGGCAGTGTCCATGTACAGAAACATGCAAGAAGACAAACACTCAGTAGACAATGGAAGTGAAGAAAACTAGAATAGAACCTTGCCACTCCTTTTAGGCCCCCAGAAAAGTAAGGTATCGCTTGAACGGAATTTGCAGCAATTATAGCAACAGAATCTGATGGAGTAACAAAAAACCTGCCATCACACTATAAGTAAAAGAGGTAATTCAGGAATGAAAGTAGTTTGAAAACCAAATTAATATAAGAAGAGAAGACCTTTTCCCGAGGATCATATTGCGGTCTGCATCTCCATCGGCAGCAGCACCAAATTCCGGTGGCTCCTGTTCAGAGTTTGTCTTACCCAGTCCCATACGTGCAACTAACTCTTTTGCATAGGTCAGATTGGGATCTGGATGCCCTCCACCAAAGTCTTCCTGCCAGTGTTATGTTATGCAGATATAAACAGAGGAAAGTTGCATTTTCTGGGGAGAACAACACAAGTACCTTAGGTACACAATTAAGTAAAGAGCTTTCATTTGCACCCAGCTCTTCCACAAATATACGTTTAGCATAAGCCCCAGCAACTCCATGAAGTGCATCATAACTAATATATGAAACAGAATTTATGCAATCTATTATTTGATAAGAGAACAAGAAACAAGAAAATTATTAAGCACGTGACATCAAAGCAAGCATACGTACCAAAAAGAGAATTTTGAAGACGTAAGCAATTTCTTGATAGACTGGAAATCAAAAATGGACCTGGGAAAAAAAATATTTTGGCACAGAAATTTGGTATACATGTTACAGAATAAAGGAAAGAGAAGGGCAAAACAAAAGATAACTTAAAAAAAAATTAAGCTTGCAGCTTCAACCGCTTCAGTGAAAACATTAATATAGATGCACATGGCAATATATCCTAAAATTCATAGATTCAGAACAAACTAAAAATTGTAATTGAGGCAAAATAGCACCACAATAATCATAAAGAATTGAAAGTTCAAGAAATGATATAGAAACATCGATAATAATAACAAAGGTCACAGAGATGAAAACTAACAGAGAAATAAAGCATTTCGAACAGCAGGCACGATTCATAGGTGTCATTTTCAGGAAAACTAATGTCGTATAACAGAACTGAACATGGCCAAACAAATAGAAGGGTGTGATTTTTCAAAACTGGGCCAACATTATTTGATTAATTAAAAATCGATGTATTCTCTTGAGACAAAACCGAATTGCTACCTTTTAGATAAAATGGGAAAAATAGTCTACATTTGCACATTTGTTTTTGTGCAACAAGCAAGTGAAATTTTTATGCAAGTTATGTAAAAATGACATACTTCATCAACTTGACATAATCACTTGCTGAATCAAAAACATCAATGTCAAATTGTCCCTCAGGGCCCATAAAGCTAGTCACACCTATTATGCTGATGTCCACCTGCAATGTTGATTAATAGTGAGAAATATCTGTGATCAACAAAATAACACCGACTGCAGTCTTAGGAACAAATGAAATACTTCAAGAACGGGTCATACATCTGGCAGGCCTTCTGCAATTAAGTACTCCTTAATTGTTTTAGTATTCTCAAAGATCTTATCAGTAATTCCTTCTGGTGCAGGTCCCCCATTTTCCATGTTGTATTTAATTCCAAAATCCTGTGACAAAATCAAATAAATAAGAAGTCAAAACACTCATCTTAAGGAGCTTACTTATTCTGGATACATTTTATTGCAGTAATTCGTCATTTGATAATTCAAAAAGATCTTCCAGGTTGTTTTTTATTTCCCCCAAATATACTCTCTCCCATTCTCAAGAGTCTATAAAAAAACAGCCACAGAAATACTCTGCAGATTGTAGATTTTCTTACTGAACCTGTTTCACCAGTAATTCACTTTCTCCACACAAGCAAATCATATAATTCAACCAATTAACAGAGTTTTGCCTATACGAAATCTTAATGAGCAAAATCACAATCTCACTGACACCATTCTCCAACACGAGTGAAAAAATAAGATTGCAATTTAGTTCCAAACTAACAGATGTGCTGTGCCCAGACATAAAAAAAAATGGCTTGAATACTGATCAATATAAAGCTGATCAACCTAGTACAACTCTTTCAAGATGGAAAAGCATAGAAGATCTTAAGAATTGATATTTATTGCCAGATGTCTCATTTCCTACAGACAATTATGTATTTCATATATGAAGTTGGAAAAACATTCAAGATTAAACAAAGTTCATTACCAAGCTCTAAACAACTATATGCCAGTTTGTGATCATTTTCAAACCCAGTTACCCATTTTCTGACACAGAGATCCATATGTAGGGAAAAACAAATATGTTTGTTTGCTTCATTAGAATGTTTCAAAAGAAAGATGAATAGAGCCCTAAATTGAAGAAGTTTTGATGTTTTTACCTGAAACAGTGCCAAAACATCATCCAAATGGGAAAACCTTAAACAACATTTTTTTCTTGTTTTTTGACACATCGATCCACATCATAATTGTACTAGAATCTTCCCAAAAATGTTCCAAATATTTTTTTCTGAAAACAAAGAAAGCATTTTCCTGAAATATATGATCTCTCTCTCACGAGAATTAACAGCATGCATACTTTTTTCTCTGATAAAGCAAACTTGTTAAGAAGAGAGTTATAGACTAGGTATCCTCAAACAATAAGACCAAAAACAAGGTCATATCAAGAACCAAAAAGAGCTCCCATCTCCAATGAGGAGATGTCAAAGAAAATTCCTAGCAAACCAGAGGATCTGGATCACAAGAATGGACAAATAACAACTCATTTCAACATAGATAAATTAATTTTAAATGAAATTGAAATATAATGACAGGTGGAGACTTGGAGAGGAAAAACAACTTTATTTTATGATAATAAAAAAAAAAAAAAAAGTGGGTGTTATGTACATTCTTTAAACTAGACTTAAAATGTAGGTGTTGCATGTGTTCAGAGATCGAGACTACTAGTTCACAAATTTTCACTAGTAGCACCATCTCTAGAGTACCGATAAGATCTAATGAGGGGGTTCGACCTCAGTTCCAAAGATGAAGGTATTAGGGCTAGTATGTTCGTAAGGGCCACATTCGAGCTATAATTCCTATGTTGATTTTCTAGTTCCCATGGTTTGCGAGAAATGAGACGAAGCATGATGAGACACGTATGGATCCTAGAAGGATCATTTGGAAAGTATACCAAAAGTTTTCGCTTCTTTATGGATCACCTATTTCGGCCTATTCACTGATGTGATGACACGAATATTACTTGCTTTTTAGCATTTCTTTGACTCTTCCTCCTCCTGTCCCCTTATTTTAATTTTTGGCGTAACCCAACGACGTGACTTTACAAGATTAACACCGACGGATGCATAAATGACGGTTTTGCTAGTGGCAGGAGCACTGCTAGAGATCATATGTTGGTCATTGTGTTAGAGCTTTCTCGTCTTACGACGATTGTCCCATTCCAAAGGCTGAGCTACACACTATCTTGGATGGGAAATTACTTGCTCGCTGTTTAGATCTCTCTGACATTTAGGTGGGGAGGCCGATTCTTATGTGGCCGTTCACTGCATCACTAAGGGTGACAGACCTTGAGCGATTCAAATATATGATGCTCGGACTCGAGTACGGGTACAAATATCTAAATGCCGAATCTTTTATTTTCTAAAATGTAGGATACGGGGACATGGCTAAAAATAGTCCAAATTTCGGACACAGATACTTTGGTACATCTTTCAAACTTCAATTTTTTTACTAATTCAGGATGTCATTTTGAACAAACCAAAATTAATTATTCAAAATTAATTAAATTGATATTTAATAAGGGGTTAAGACGAATCAAATAAAATTTTGGGACTTAACTTTCAATAATGAGAATTACTAAATGTTATATAAAATAGAAAATGAGGAACTTGATTGTAATGTGGATTTAGTGAAGCACTAATTAGCAATATATGGAACTCATTTTCAATTTATACAAACAAAACCTTAGACGACCGATATAGAGAGAGAGAACGAAAAAATGGAAAGAAAGAAGAAGAAAAAGTAGGGAAGCGTCACCGTCTTTCTCTACCCTCTCGGCGAAGACGCTAGGTTCATAGAGAGCAAAAGTGGGAAAGAAGAAAAGGGAAAAAAAAGGAAAAAAAAAAAAAAGAAGAAGAAAAAGAAGAAGTAAAAATGACGAAATGTTCAATTGAAACTTGGAAGATCGAACACATATCTCATACCCATGTCGTGTCCGACACGAGTACTTCAACTATTCTGAAGAGTCTAAACATAGAGATTCAGATCATTCTTAGACAAATCAAACACAGTTTCTCTATTACTCATGATACTGTCTCCCACACTTTTCGTGAGAAGAACTAGGTTGCCGACTCTTGATTCTGAAGGATGGGATCAAAGTCATTATCAAGAGTATGGCCCCCCTTGACCTTCCACATTGACTCTAAGCTCTTGAACAGATAGATAGATATAGATTTCCTAACATTAGAGAGCGTTAATTTGATTTTTATTCCTTACACTGTATCAGAAGTAGTATTTCCTATCTTATTTCATCTCTTCATATGTTGTACCTTTTCGCTATTGGAAGGTCAGCTTTAAGCCCCCTTCCCTGTCTTCTCGAGGTATTTGTTTTATATATAGGGTTGGAGTATCCAAACCCCATCAACATGTCCTGGTGGCACTGGTGGCACTTGAAAACCAAGATTGTGGTCATGTTTTGTCTAAAATAAAAAAGTTAGAACACAAGTACATGCTTGTGTGTGGCTCAAATAAACAGAATATAGGTACACGCAATAATTTTGGTTCCTACTTTATCTCCTTTCAAAAAAAGTAGCTTTTAAACAAGACCAAGCAAGCAATAAGACACATCAAGGACCTCTACATGTTAAATGTCATAACAAAATACCATCAAGCTATATCTAGACATAATAAAGACTATCAATAGAAGTACATAATTTTTTTCTCACGAGTATCAGAATGATGATAA
>CAIGRO010061684.1:0-10743 GCA_903798355.1 Fraxinus baroniana
TGAATCTCCTTGTACTCTTTGATTTAATTTCCAAAATGTCAAACAAAAATGAAAAGAAAAAGAAAAGAAAAGAAAATGAAAGAAAATAAAAAAATGAAGAAAGAAAATAAAAAGAAAAAGAAAATAGAGCCAGGGAGGAAGAAGACCAAGCAGCTGCACGTCCAAAACCCATTTTAAAATCAAACCATTCAAAAATTGCAACCTAAGTCCTTAGAGTTGCAAAAAATAATTAAAACAACCCCGAGGCTTTAAAAGTAACCTTAGGTAATTATACGTCAAGTCCCTTATCTTTAATCTTGTACAATTTAGTCATCGAATTTGACTTTCATATCGATCACACCCTTTATAAATTACATCCTGAGTCCTCCAACTTTTTGACATAGTTCATTGTGGTCCTCAAACTTCACATTTTTGTATATTTCTGTCCTTTTTTCATTCTTTTGTCTTGTTCTCTTTCCTTTGGGTGTTTTTACCTACGAAAAACAATAATTACATAATTGTAAATAGAAATTCGCTCATTTTATCAATAATAAGTGTGCAAAAATACACTTATCACAGTGCCACCGAGGAAGTGGTGGCGAAGATAAATACCATTATGGCACCGAGTAGGAATGCTGGCGTTGCCTGTGTTGAAGAGTTGCTTGCAGCTAGAAGGCTCAAGCGATGTACCCCTTGTACTTTTACGTTTGTATGCTTCGGTACAGAAGTGCTATTGAGATATGCTCGAATCATGAGAAACACAAATGAGAAATTTGAATTGAGTGGCAGTTTAATGAGCGTAATAAATCTCTCCATTAGTCACACACACAACTCTAGCATCTATGTATTTTTTTTCTTTGTTTTTCCTTGGGACAATTACAGCTTCATGTTCCTATACCCTTGAGTTCTTACATTATGTTCCATATCTTAAGTGATTACGTTATTCAGGTTTCTTTTCAAATGCATTAGTTGATTTCTGATGACAAAGAGTGCATGCATGATAGACAACTTTTGTAGGGAACGTACAATTTTTTTTGGAAATACGTCCAAACAGCAAAACAAATGTTTCACATGTCCATAGAGTATATACAGCATTTCTTTTGAATAGTTGGTACAACTTGCATTGAAAGGTCAATCATTCGTTGCAAACACACATGTTCGAACCATGTATACTTTTCTATAAATTTGTTTCTTGGAACCAAGAGTAATAATATGTGAACTTGCTAGGTTAGTAACATAACTTTGTACTTTACTCAAGTTTTTTCTCTTCTTTCGTACAAGAAAAAAAATATTTATTAGTCTTCAATTACACAATGGACAATCTGAACTTCAATTGTGTGCTTTTATTGGGATCTAACGATGAAGAAGTTGATGATGATGAGTTTTTAGCCAACTGGTGGATGCCGTAACGACATGGGTTACGTATTGTAAAATCGCAGTAAGCGACACCGGTAACTACCATTGTAAACAACGGCATCGTATTCGATGATTTTATTTTTTAAGAAATGGTCACATATTTATGAAGGAAGCAATGGAAGAAAATGGGCATGTGTGCTATCAAGAGTTTCGAATGTACCCACAACTATTGCGACACTTTGCACATATTCTACGTGACGAATATTGCTTACACAGTAGCTAGCAGGTTGATATCAATAAGCATATTGGAATGTTCTTGTGCATATTAACGCATGGAAATGGATACCACCAGGTGACAACAATTTTCAATTATTCGTTGCAAACAATATGACATTACTTCAAAGAGGTTCTCTATGCCGTCATTGTGTTATCGACACGTCTCATACAACCGAGTCCAAACTATTATGAGGGCGAAGACCCCTATAAGCCAAACCGGACTCAACATCCCTTTTTTCAGATTGCATTGGTGCTATTGATGGAACACATGTGAAAGTTGTGCTATCACGTCACTAGCGTGTGAATTTTATATGTTGAAAAGGAATGTCGACGCACAACGTGTTGGCCGCATGTGATTTTAATTTGTGTTTCACATTCATACTTGCTGGCACCAACGAGAATACGCACGACGCTCAAATACTTGATCATGCTATATGTAGTCCAAAAATTCATTTCCCGTTATCAGCGTCGGGTAAGTATTATTTGGTTGACTCCAAGTTTTCTCATTGACCGGTATATATGACCCGTACAAAGGATCGAATATATTATACCATTTTTAATAGTTCCGCGATTATGGAACATTTCGTCATCGCTATTTTCGAAATGCTCGTGAGAGGTTTAACTACAGCCACACTTCGTGTAGAGGTGTCATTGAACGTGCATTTGGTGTATGGAAGCAAATATGACAAATCTTTAACCGTATGCCTAGCTATTCATTTTAAACCCAAGTTGTTGTTGTTGTCACAATGATGTGTATTTATAATTTTTTACGTCATTTTGGAGTTGTGGACGAGGCATTTATGTGAGTAGAAACAGATGATGATGCATCTGAGGTGGAGCTACCTAACGCTGAAGACGAATTGCATGTCGAAATGAATGCGCTTGAAATGCAGTGAAATGAACTGAACATACTTCACGATTATATGGCACATAAACAATGACGACGTAATTTTTACTGAATGTAATATTTTGCACAAGTCTAGTGTTATACGAACGTGGATAAATAATTTGATGTATATGTTGACGTTAATAATTTTTCCCTTGTACGGTGAGATTCATATCTGTTTGAAGCCAAACAACGACAGTGTCATATAAACAAGATGTACAAGTCTTTCAAAGTGGACAATATTCACTTTCACTTGAGTTTGTAAATGTCAACAGTTGCTGGTCTTGAAAACCTAGTTCTTTATTTTAGTTGTCAAAATGAAAAAAGAATAGAAGGGCAAAAATGTAAAAATTATTCTACAAATGAGAACATGGGTTATTGTAGTAAACAGTGTTGATATGATGTGAGAATGCATTTTTTAGGGGAAGAATGGCCACTGATAAATGTTTTTGCACACTTATTTAATATTTAAATATGCTTATTATTGATAAAAATTAGGGAATTTCTACTCACAATTATGTAATTATTTCTTTTGTAAGTAAACATCAGCCAAGGAAAGAAAACAAGATAAAGGGAGGAAAATGGACTAATGTGCAAAATTGTGAATTTGGGGACCAAAGTGAACAAAGCAGAAAGTTGAAGGATCTTAAATGCAATTTATGGAGGACATAATCGATATGAAATTCAAAATCTGAGGAACAAATTATAAAGTCAAAGTTGAGGGACCGACATGCAATTATCTTAGGGGATTGGGTTGCAATTTTGGAAAGTGGGTTTTAAAACTTTAAAACCCTAAACGGATTCTAGGGAATGGAGGCTACTGTTTTTTCCTTTCCTTTCCTTTCCTTTTTTTCATTTTTCTTTCTCTCTCTCTTTTTTTTCTGTATTTTGAGGATAACATCAAGAGCACAACAAAGAGAATAAATCAAAGAAAATGTGGAGAAGAATTGAGGAAATCAAGATTCAAGCAAATCCAACCAAACTTTAGTTAATTTTAATATGTCTTTTAGTGTTAAAATACTTATTTTCATGTGTATTTATTATTGTATTGAATGCCTTTCATTTATTTGACCATTAAATGATTGAGTTTAGTGATTTGGATATCGTTCGAGAGAAGATTGTATATCTTAGACCAAATAGTAAATATCTTAGGTTTATGTAGGGTATAAAGATATAACCCTAACCTTAGGTGACCTATTGAGCTATTTTCACAAAGCATTAATGTGATTGTTTGGTTTGAATCGATATAGAGATCTAGTAGATTAAACCAATCAATTAAAGTTAGTTTTGCTCAAGAGAGGTAATTAGCTAAATTTGAAAAATCAGGTCTAACATCGTAAACGAGTAATTTATTAATTGACTTGTACAGAAATTAATTAAGTGACGATCCAGTGAAACCATGAATCATAACCACGCTTTCCCCCAAAATTCTCAAGTGTTATGTTTTCTTATTTTGTAGAGTTTTAATTTATTATTCCTTATATTCTAAAATCTAATCTTATTTTGTGTTTACTTTTGTTATTAAAATTAATATGATTAAAATTGTGTAATCGAAAGTAAACATTCATCGAGTAATCGACAATTCAGACTCAAAAGGTCTACTTTTTTACTCGAATACGACCTGTACACTTGTGGTATATAATTTTAGCAAATAGCCACCAAACGGAGTGTAAATAAGATATCAACTTCTTGAAATTAAAGTTTTTCAAATAACACAAATTATATTTTATGATATTGTGAGTCAGATTGTCCATAAAATCGTTGACTACTAATAACATGATTGTAGTGATATTTATAAAAAAAAGCCTTGGTATTTATAAAATTATTAATTTGCATACCAGAAAACAACAAAATGTACAACGAAAGGCGTGACTTGCATATAATATGGACAAAGCAATGCATAATGTCAATGAGTGGTCCACTGGCCTCAAAAATTCTGTTCAAGTTGTTAACTCATGAAGTAATTGGTATGTCCCAGTAGAGATATTTCATGATTCCATCATATTCAAGATTTTAATAGTGAAAATAAATAAAAAAAAATAAATAGATAATATGTGTGTGGTGGTTTCATTTCCCTACTATATAAAAAAGGCAATGATAAGTTACTATAGATAATATGTGTGTGGTGGTTTCAATTTCCTTCCAATTTTTTTTTTCTTCATTTTTTTTTTTATTTTTTTGCATTTTTCTACTATATAAAAAGGGAATGTGAAGTTACTGTTGTTACGAACAGTATTTAGTTCTATTTCCACATTATTTTGTTTTTTTCTTTTCCCAAGATGGAAATAAAATGACGTCGTAAATTTTTTGAAGACAATACGTTGTCGTATTGTTACGTATTTATTAAATTGATATTGGCCTTTTCCCCCCTTCAATTCTGGATACAAATTGCGTGATTATTCCTCCGCCCACCTTCTCCCGTCTCCATCATTCTTCATTTGAATAAAGCTATTTGTACAAAAAATTTTGACAAAAATCTTGACAAAATGCAAACTTGATAAAGCTACTATTGTCGTTCTCAGCCCTTTCTCTTTTAGAATAAAGCTATTTGTACAGATTTTTTTGACAAAAATCTTGACAAAATGCAAGGTGGCGCGCCCCACCAATCCCCCCTATTGGTGGGGCGCCTGACGAGGATTTTGTAAGCCTAGCATGGTTGTTCTTCATTTTCTCTATTTGTGTACACAACATCCATGCATCTTTACTTCTCCTCCATTTCCCCATATATTGACCCGTTGTTTCTTCTTCTCTTTCAAGTTTACAGAGCCAAAAGTCTTTCATACGCTTTCTTCCCAAAACCAAATGCTATTGATTTTCTCTTGACCTTCCAAAGGAAATCCAAAAGAAACCCAAACAATTGAGATTAAAACCCAGAATTAGAGTCTTCAAACCTTCATTTTCTTGTTTCTATGTATTTTTGTTTGATCTCCCTCCGTTCCATTGCTTTTTTTCTTTTTCCAATCTTTGTTCCTTTTTTTAGTTCCAAGTTTTGTAAACGTTTTCAAAGAACCACAAAATCTGCAAAAAAATTGGAGGGTGATGACGTGAAGTGGTATTACGATCCCTAATTCAGGCAAAATATTAAACATTCTTATGTTGATTTCCTTATATTGTAATGTTTAGTTTCCTATATTTAACCTAAAAAAAAAATTCTTGATTTATTGTATTTAACGAGATTTAAGGTAATTAATCTAAGAGTCTCTTGTATATATAGGTGATCAATTGTAAAGAATATATGCCATAGAAATTATTCTCCATAGTTTTACTCACAAAAGTTTTATATTCAATTTCATCTTCTTGGTTTTCAACATTGTATCTGAGCAAGAAGATGAAATCATCAAAACTAATCAATCAGCAAAATCCTCAATAACAAGTATGGATTCTTCAAGTCCATACTTTGTTCATCATTCGGATCATCCCAGACTCATGCTTGTTCCAACAAGATTATATGGAGCCAATTATCAATCATAGAGCAAATCCATGATACATGCCCATACTGCCAAAAACGAGATAGGGTTTATCAATGGCTCCATCAAACCCCCTTTAGAGACAGAGCAACTAGTTGCATTAGCTTTATGGAATCAATGCAACAATATGATTTTATCGTGGCTTACACATTCTGTGGAACCGAATTTGGCAAAAGGATGTTGTTCATGCCAAAACAATCTATCAAGTTTGGGAGGATTTTAAAGATCAATTTTCTCAAAAGAATGCACCTACAATCTACCAAATTAAAAAGTCCTTGGCATCACTATCACAAGGAACCATGATCGTATCAAGATATTATACTAAACTTAAGGGCCTGTGGGATGTGTTGGATGCATATACGACAATTACTATTTGAGATTAGTACCGGGCACATAGGAACAAAGAGAAGAGGATCGAACGATACAATTTCTTATGGGCTTCAACGACACCTTTAGCACTGTTCGCGTCAACATTCTCATGAAGACACCGCTGCCCAATGTTCGACAAGTCTGTTCTCTCATTATTAAGGAAGAGACTCAATGGCAAATGACATCAGAAACCACAGAAAATTTCTCCATTGCAGCAGCATTCCAAAGTCGTTAGAGTAGCTACAATAACAAATCAAAGAGCAAGCGCTGTAAACATTGCAATAGGGATGGCCACAATATCGAAAATTGTCATACTTTGAAGTATCATTCTACATTTTGTGATATGAAGGGACATATAGAAGAAAGGCGCAGATTTAAGAATGGTACCTGGACCTCTAATACACTAGTAGGACAAGGAAATCATAATCAGCCATCTCGTGGGAATGGTCCTTACATCCCTTATGTAGCTAATGCAACAGACTCCTCACAGAACAAACAAGCAGGCAATTTACAAGCTATTGATTTCACTTATCCTTCACATGGTCTTTCTACAGAGAAACTTCAATAGCTCGCCCATGCCTTATCTATGATAGCACCAAACAACATAAATGGTAATAACAATGTTTTTGCAAATGCTACATGTATGTCCATATTTTCTATTGCCTCAATCAATTCTGTAGTTTCTAAGCTTTGGATTCTAAATAGTGGAGCAATAGATAACGTCACTTCAGACTCCACATTATTTTCACAACTTGCCTACCGATTCATCAGCCCCAATTACATCTCCTGGAAACATCCCTTTTAATTCTAATATCACCCTCAATAGTGTTTTATGTGTAGGTTCCTTCTGTCTAAACTTGATGTCTATTAGTAAACTTACCAATGCGTTTAAATGTTGTGCTATTTTCTTCCCTAACTTCTGTGTCTTGCAGGACTTGGTTTCGAGGAAGATGATTTGCTCGAGTAAATAAGAAGATGGTCTTTACTACATGTCTCCAATACAACAACCACTTGTTTCATACTAAGTTTCTCAATCCCCAAACTTGTGGCACATGCGGCTTGGATATCCATCACCACATCGTCTCAAATTACTCTCCTCTTTGTTACTTTCAAAATCAATTTCTTTTGATAATAATTGTATGGTTTGCCCTCCGATTTCATTTTCCTTCAAGTTCAATAACATCAAAATCTGTTTTTGATTTATTGTATTATGATATTTGAAGTCCACATAAAGTTCTCACTCATTTTGGAGCACTTTTTTTCTTCTTACAATTATTGACGACTTTAGTAGATGTACATGGGTTTTCTTATGCAATACAAATCGTATACACAAATAATATTGCAATCCTTCATAAATTTTACAAAAAACACAATTTCATGTGTCTGTCAAAGCAATCAGAGTAGATAATGGTCTAGAGTTCTCAATGCCCGAATATTTTCAACCTCATGCCATAGAACTCCAAGCACTTATGTTTATACATCCCAACAAAATGGAGTTGTTGAATGCAAACATCGCCATATACTCACAGTTGCGTGGGCTCTTCGTTTTCAATCTTAAGTACCAACTCACTTTTGGGGTGAGTGTGTCTCAATCACCGTCTACCTCATCAATCGTCTCCTTTCATCACTACTATCCAACAAATCTCCCTTTGAAATGCCTTATCACTAAACTTCACCACTCAACCATTTAAAGGTCTTCGGTTCCTTGTGTCATTCCACAAATGTGCACCCCAATTCCAAATTTGAGTCTCGTGCCAAACGTTGTGTTTTTATGGGTTATCCCTCTGGTCAAAAGGGATACAAACTTTATGATATGGAAACACATACCTTGTTCACTAGTCAGGATGTCCAATTCTGCGAAATAATATTCCCATTTCCCTCTATACAAGATCACAACCTAATGATCATTTACAATTGCCTAGCTTAATACTTAACCAACCACACTTTCTGGACGCATTACTTGAACTTAACCACTATGATACTAATGCTGTGTCCGTAAATAGTAACACGTGCACTCATATTCCAAGAGATAGCCTTGCGACACTTGGCCTTCCTAGCCACGAAGATAATAATTCTACTCTAGACATTACCACTCAACAATCTACTAGAACCGAGCCTCCAAACACTATACCAACCTGAGATATCTCTATACTCGATTAACCCAACGTCACTCCACCATAAATAAACAACCCCCCGACATGGCATAATGACTACATCATGTCTACTCAAGCCAATCATTCGGCCTCACCGCTAGGTTTACTGATAGGTACACGCTACCCTTCATCTAATTTTATTCCATATTCACATTTTTATTCACATTTTTCTTCAACACGATGTTCTTTCTTAGCTAACATATCCAGTTAAAACGAACATCAATCCTATGTTTGGGCTAACTTTATTCTACATTGGCAAGAGGCTATGAAACTTGAATTGCAGGCATTAGAAAACAAGACATGGACTCTCGTTTCTCTACCTCCTAGTCACAAACCCATTGGCTGCAAATGAGTCTACAAGATCAAATACCGTTCTAATGGTACCGTTAAACGTTACAAGGCTCGCCTTATCGCCAAAGGATATACTCAAGTTGAGGAGATTGACTACCACGAGACTTTCTCACTAATAGCTAAGCTTACTACTCATTGATGTTTGCTCATTGTTGTTGCTACTCGCAATTGGTTTATCAATCAACTTGATGTCCAAAATTCCTTTCTCCAAGGAAATTTTACATAAGGAAGTATACATGGAACCTCATCTTGGTCTTCGTCGATAGGGGGATAATCTGGTGTGTCGGCTCAATAAATTTCTATATGTCCTCAAACAAGCTTCACGAAAGTGGTTTTCCACCTTTTCAGAAACCATTCTTAACTTTGGATTTTTGCAATCAAAGACTGACTACTCACTTTTCACCAAAGTTCAAGGTACTTTTTTCACTGCAGTCCTCATTTATGTTGATGATATACTCCCCACAAAGAATGATCTCCACGAGATAGAGCAGCACCTTAAAAAACTTCTCCTCAAACACTTTCAAATGAAAATATGAAAAGATCTGGGCAACTTGAAATATTTCCTTGGCGTTGAATTCTCTCGGTCCAAGAAAGGAATTCTCATATATCAAAGGAAATATGCCCCAGATATATGAGAAGATACAAGACTTCTTGGCGCATTACCAGACAATTTTCCTATGGAGTAAAGTTTGAAGCTTACTCCCATAGATGGCCTAGTATAGAGTGATCCAACTAAGTGTAGAAGATTGGTAGGAAAATTAATATATCTCACTTTCACGAGACCGGACATAATGTATTCTGCTCAGACCTTAAGCTAATTTATGCATGAACCTAGAAACCACTTTGGGATGCTGCTCTACGGGTAGATATGTCAAAGGTACACCGGATCAAGGTTTTTTTCTCCCTTCCATAAACAATCTCACTCTCAAGGCTTTCTATGATACGGATTTGGCAGGTTGCAGTACCACAAGGAGATCAATAACATGATATTGCATTTTCCTTGAAGGTTTTTCTCATTCATGGAAATCCAAGAAACAGACAAATGTCTCAAGATCGTCTACAGAGGCAGAGTACCGAGCAATAGGAAATACTTATTTGGAGCTAACTTGGTTACAATACATCTTATAAAACTTGAGAGTGACTCAATCTTCTTCTACACTACTGTTATGTGACAATCAAACGGCATTGTACATTACAACCAACCTAGTATTTTACGAGCGGACAAAACATATTGAAATTGATTGTCACATTGTTCGAGAAAAGTTGCAAGCGGGCTTAATTAGCCCCTCATATGTGCCTACCCGCTTAGAATTGGAGGATGTGTTCACCAAGGCTTTGAGTAAGATCAATTTCAATCACTACGCACCAGGTTGAGATTTCACAACGGTCACTCTCCAACTTAAGGGGAAGTATTAAATATTCTTATGTTGATATTTTTCCTTATGACTTGTTTGAGCCTCATTTTTTTTTTTTTTTTTTTTTTTTTTTTTTTTTTTTTTTTTNGAGAAAAATGTATTTTGAAAACAATTGGATGAAACAAGGTCTCGTGTTGTAATATTTATTTTCCTGTATTTAGCCTGATAAATATTCTTGATTTTTGTATATGGCCAGATTTAAGGTAATTTGTCTAAGAATATCTTGTATATATAGGTGATAAATTGTAAAGAATATGTACCATAGAAATTATTTTCAATAGCTTTACTCACAAAAGTGTTATATTCAATTTCATCATCTTGGTTTTCAACACAGTACGAGGTGTTGTTGGCGTCGGAACTCAAGGAGGTTCACAACCTGTAATTCTATTTTTTTTTACTTGTATTTCCTTTTTATTTTCACTCGGAATTGGAGAACAGAGTTTTCTTCTCTATTTCAGCTACCACACTTGGGTGTGTGTGTGTGTGTGTGT
>CAIGRO010061701.1:0-16944 GCA_903798355.1 Fraxinus baroniana
ATATATATATATATATATCTATCATATCTTGGTATCTATATCTTCTTCACATAAAGTAATACCCTACTACTACTGTACTACACCAGCTAAGTTTCCATATACTTTGTCCAAAATGACTTTGAATCTTTCTGTAGTGTGTGTCTAGGTACATTCTTGACTACAACAATGTTTTTAATGATTGTGGGAAATAATGAAATTTTGTTGGACGTATGTAAATGTTATTGACTACAGTGATTGTTGGGAAATATTTCACCAGAGTAGAAATCAATAATTATGACCAGTAATATAATGAACAAAACCATGATGAAACTTCAAGTCAACAATTGGAAATAAACAAAAGAAGATGATAATCTTATCTCATAGTTACACATATTGTAGATTCTCCTTTTGTAGATTTTGATATTCCACATAAAGAATTGGAAGTAATCGATGCAAATGACNAGAGTAGAAATCAATAATTATGACCAGTAATATAATGAACAAAACCATGATGAAACTTCAAGTCAACAATTGGAAATAAACAAAAGAAGATGATAATCTTATCTCATAGTTACACATATTGTAGATTCTCCTTTTGTAGATTTTGATATTCCACATAAAGAATTGGAAGTAATCGATGCAAATGACCAAAAACTTTAAAGACATGAAAGCCTCAAACACGAAGATCGTTGTCCTCAAAAGATATTAGCCCCCTCTCCTATACAATTTGGTACTTAAAGATTTTTCGACAAATAGTTTAGAGAATTAATCAAGCCTTGTAAAGAATTCAACACTTAAACATTAGTGTGATTCTCCAAAACTTCAAGAACACAAGAGAATATGAATATGGAAGAAGAAAGAAATTGTTTCTTTCTTATTTGGAATGAATCTCGTGAGAACTCTCATTCTAATTGTTTTTCACATATTGTATTGATCATCTATCATTCTATTTATAGACTTGGATCAATACCCACGAATAAGTGCCAAAAACTCATGGAAGAGTTGCAAATTACCCTCCCAAAGTCGCCACTTTTCAATAATAAAAACTGCCCAACGATCATTTCTTTTATCATTTCATTCCATTTCTCATTTTATTGATTTGAACAATAATTTCAACAGTGATCAGTACCAAACATCCCAAAACAACTCTCTGTACAATTCACTGCTATTGCTGACAAAGCCCACTCAAGCCTCAGGTTTTCATATTGACACTAAAAGTTAATGATAAGTCTCCAATAAGTAGTTCGAGGGCGGAACTTCTCCAATGAACTTCCAAAGAAGAAGCTTGTAGTCGTCCATCCACTTGCTTCGAGTGCCTTTTTATTTGTCGGATCATTTTTCACATTAACAATCATTGTGGTGTGTCCAATTTCTTTGCGCAATCCTTCAATCGTTTTCGTGTCTGCTGAAGTATGCACGGTTTTCCTTAAACACCATATGTTGTTATTTATGATCGAGTGATTGAAATCATGAAATTTTCTTGGACGTTCGCTAAATATCAACTATATGGAGACGGGCACTAGATGGAATTGGGAATTCCAACACAGAAAAAACAATTGTGGGGTTGTGAGAATTCAAAATTCTGCAGTATGCACGGTTGCCTTTCAATTTTATATAATTTTACTATCAAAATTATGTTGTTCTAGTATTAAAAAAGATAAATAAAACAAGAAGAGTTAAAAGTAATCTTAACAATTTCATAACATCTTAAATTTCAATGTTAGACCTAAACTTAGGAATTATAATGCCAAAATAATGACTTATTCAACACTTTATTAGAAGTTAGAACTCGTTTCTAACAGAAAAAAGTCTGCTTAAATGGTACAGTACAAGCCATAGTAGTATTAAATGTACCAAAAAGCTATAGTCAACACCATGGTTTTCGTGTTTATGCCTGCGTCGATTTTTAAAACATATACACAAGTATGAAAACGTGCTATACCAGTTGCATGACGCTAATGTCATGTATGAAAATGTGTTTACAACTTTGGCGTGACGCTGACTTCATTTGCTGTAATGAGGTATAAATTGCTCTGTCAAGTGGTGGAAATGATCGCTTTCCCCCTCGAGAAGGTGTAACACCTATAATTTTTTTCACGTTTATGTAATACAAGAAGATAACATCTTCATAGTTGTGAGTTAAATATTTCAATTGCCATTGAATTTTCCCAAATGTTTCCCAATTACCATGGAGCTTTTAAAAGTTCTCCTACTGAACTTTCGAAAATGTCTCGAAGTTGGCAATGAAGTTTAAAAGTTCTTTGAGTTGTCATGGAACTTACCAAAAACGTTATTCCATCCATCACTCGCCATTTTTTAAGTTATCGGACTAAATGACATGATAGACAGAAAGACGGATGGAATAACATTTTGGTAAGTTCATCAAGTCTCTTTAACTTTTAAAATAGCAAGTTATGAACTGGCGAGTTTGATAACATTTTAGTAAATTTAGCGGAAATTCAAAGAACTTATAAAGTTTAACGGCAACTCGAAAAACTTTTAAAATTCAGTGACAATTGGAAAATATTTGTACAAGTTTAGTGGCAACTAGGAAATTTAACCCTCACAAATGTATCAAGGAAAAAATATAATATTGTAAATGGAAATTAAAGTGTTTGCAAAGTATAAGATATCCTATCACCAAGTGAGTTCCACAAAAAATTCAATAAAAGCAACATAAATTTACCTCTGCCATTGAGGGGCGCATCTCCGGTTCAGTTTGGACGCATAGGAATGCTGTTCTAGCCATGTGGTCAAGCTCATACGTGTTATACAAGTCAAGACGGGGATCAACTAGCTCATGCCATGCTAGTGTCTGAATTAATGGTAGTGCCTGCAGCATCAATAGAGATGTCTCATAGGAAGTAAAAAACCATATGCAAAAAACTAATAAGCAGTTCAAATAAGTGAACAAAATTTGCCACACATAGATGCTAAAATCTTCGGCAGGAACAGGACAAAATTTGGCAAGATAACGTACCCACTGCCTAAGGGACTGTTGATCTTCTCTTGTAGAATCTACTGCCTTACGTCCCGATATAAGTTGAATCAGAACAATGCCAAAGGAATAAACATCAGTTCTTACAGAAACAATGCCGTTCTCTGCATACTCTGGTGCAAGATATCTGCACATGGAGAGAAACCTCAAGCTCGATTTATTTGGAAGGACGCCTATGTTTTATGCAATTTATGTAATGTAGTGACCATATTTTCACTGTGAAGTATAAAAACCTACACTCACCCAAGAGTGCCAAGAATTCTTGTCTGTATATCCTCTTCATTTGTTGTCCACTTTGCAAGGCCAAAGTCTCCCAGCTGTGTTTGAAGAGAATGTGCATAATTACGCAGTATAACAAACTTTTAACATCGAAATTTATGTTCCATTTATGATATTTTACAATGGCCCAAGCCTGTAACAACTAGATCGTGCATTGAGATGAGAAAGCTGTATAAATCAGTACTACCTGAGCAAAGAAGATTTTAGACAGTTAAGAGGAAGGGACTGAATCAAGGCAATCAAAAGTGGATGAAGAAATGGCCTCAAATTATCTCTAAGAAGGATTGATCAAGTCCTGTGCAGCCTTTTTCAGGTCACTCCTAACTATCTTACTGTACGAAATTGAAGCAAAAGTATGGATAGATGCACCATTGTTCTTGCAGAAACAGGGTAGAGGCTTTATAATTACTTTTTTAAATTAAAGAATTACTAGACACTTTATTGCATCTTAATCAGTTTCATAATTCAAGCGTAAGGCTATCCGACAGTTCTTAAATATTTTAATTAGAATATGGAGACTTAGGGCTACAAAAAGAGGAAAATTGACTAATGGCAGGGGGCTCTACAACTCAATCGCAACGTGAACTACAGCATCACGAGAAGACTATTTTACTGTAATGCAATTATATTCATCACCCACCCAACAAGAGAAAAACTCAACGGCTAAGGAGATAGACTATAAAGATTACCATAGGAACATATTCGTGTGTGAGCAATATATTGCTTGGCTGCATGTCCCGATGAATAATGGGACTTCCTCGACATTCTTCATGCAGAAACCGCAACCCTTTTGCAGTTCCAATGGCAATAGCATGTCTTCGGTGCCATTCAAGAACACAATCCGTATTTTCTGATAACACACACAAAACCATTGAACATGGAGAGAGAGAGAGAGAGAGAGAGAGAGAGAGAGAGAGAGAGAGAGAGAGAGTAATGTTATTTCATACATGTACTACTTCCAGCCAAAAAGAACTAATAAACTATTGATATTTGATAGAAAACTTCAAATACTGGTCCACTTTTTACGTACCGAATAAATGCCACTCAAGTGATTTGTTGCAGATATACTCGTAGACCAAGATGTTAAGTTCTTCCTTGCAACAATAACCAAGAAGCATCACAATGTTCTTGTGATGTGCAAAGCTTAGGACATATACTTCGGAATGAAATTCCGAAAAACCTTGTGTACTTGCTTCCTTATGCACTTTTGCAGCAATAAGCTGCCCATCCTTAAGCCGGCCTTTATATACATGACCATACCCACCTTCGCCCAGTAAATTATCAGGTGAAAAATCGTTTGTTGCAAGCTGTATCTCGGAATAACTATATCTCTTTGAATCTATCTCCGTCTTCATCCCACAAGATATACAGAGAAGGGGCACATCAGAAGATCTCTGTCGACTAGGCCTTCTTTGTTGTTTATGAATAATTGGGGGAGAAACAGTATATTTATTTTCTCCTTTAGCATAGCTACCTGCAGAAGTAATTCATTATAACTAAAAGTCTACAAACATGGGAGAGAGAGAAATTAAAATAAAAGATCACACGGGTGCTCAAGACCAGCATTTCTTTTGGTTAAAAAGTTTTAATGAAAATAGAATTTTTACTCAATCTAGTATACCGAAATCCAAGACTTCCAATATTTCCATTTCTTGAATAAAATGACGTAGTGTGATTCTCATTTATTAGGATGATATGGAAACAGTAAAAAGTACGTGTTGGCCCCTCTTTTTTCCTTTCGAAGTGAGTTATGACTAAAAAGCTGATTGAACGAACTAGGAAGGATCCTAATATTAATTATGATGCAAATTGTTTATGACAAAGTACTCATATACAAAATGTAGAAAAATAAAATAGAATCCAAAAATCTAATAAAAGAATCCAACATTCTTCTGATAATCCAGTGCTGATTCAAAGGCAGCATGATGGTCTTTTTATGAAGTAAAAGGACGGTTGAGCTGAGCAGTTATAGTTCAATCACAAAGATTGTATCAGATGAAAGCAGACCTTCTTAAGAACTTTTGAAGTTAAACACGCTACACACGCACACATAACCTTTCTAACCTGATTCATCTGGCTTAAGATTTGAACCAAGTTCATCTTGTGAGGAAAAGCTAAATGAGTTGCTCGCAGCCATAACAGAACTCTCCAGTGAATCCATAGAAGCATTATAGTTGATAGACATGGAAGTTTGTTCATTATTATTGTTGTCTTGAGCAGATGGGAGCGCAACAGGCTTGGATAGCGAGTAAAGCAGCTTAACTTCAAACTCATCAAAATCCTTGTCAGAATAATCTGATCTCAGAACTTCGACGGATAAATTGTCAAGGACTAGTGCAACCTTGCAAGGTATGTATTTAAGGTAAAACCTCCATTCCCGTCTTAGATGCCTGTAATTATAAACTATAAGGTATGAAGTAAAACTAACTAGCGGTTAGAGAATGCCAATGTACGTTTTGAAATACATGAGAATAAGAAGTTCAAATAGGTATTCAATCTTGACACCAGAACATCTAATGGCACCAACCAATTAACATTTAGAAAATAAACATAAAGTAAGGCTTAGGGTATATAATCAAGAGGAATAAATCTTTAATTTCTTCCGCTCAAATGTACAAATAATGTAAAGAATTTTTCTTGATTTTCATTTAAAAGTATATTAAATTTTTACTGACATTAGGTGTGGCTGTATGAGGATCAACTCTTACTAGCATCTTCTATATGATAGGTGCGCCAAGCCTTTGAGAATAATGAATTTGGCATATGCACAAGGGTGTTTGAAGATACAAATGATCAAAAGGGTGAAAGGAATATTACCCATTTATGATTCGAAACGAATTTCATTATTGTTGCTTAAATATTTGTGGCCAATCTTGAAGTTAGTGGTGGTCTATTTTCACGAAAAATGTTTTTCCAAGATTGATACTCATATATAAAAGTAACTTAAAGAGTTACAAATCACTTGAATTGTTTGAAAAACTCAATGTGGCCCCTATAACCCTCATTAATCATTTTTTATCTATCTCCCTTCTTCATTGAAACAGAACATTCTTCCAGAAAAGTAGCATATAATTAATCTGGACCGAATATGATCCACATATGTCAAAATCAAAAGCTACCTATCAAGTATAACCCAGTTTGCATTCGAAGTTGCAACTTCTTGTACAATAACCGTTCTCATTGGAGTTCCAACAGTAATTTTGACTTCAATATCAACCTACATAAAAAAGGATTTTGTGGTGACGAAACAGAAATTACAGAAATAGTCTGTATTCTTGAAGACGAATTGTGATATTCATTGATAAAAGTAAACGATAAGACATACTTTCAAATGCAGCCATTCTGTTTCTCACACCGAACATCGAGAAATGATATGAAAGTAAGCATTACAAAATAATATTCTGCGAAAAAAAGTGGTACTACAAATACAAGTTTTGGGACTCTTGCTAATACGTTTTTCAGTATTGAAACTAGTACCTCTATCAGGATAATGTTCCAAACATGTGTTAAACAGAACATTTCACTTGTTAATCCAAAATATTCCTACTCAATTCACTTTTTCAACTACACGATTGCCATCCCATGTTGACCACTCCTCAAATATATAACTACGCTTTTTAATATTTGGGACACTTCACACACATGGAAACTTGTCAATGTAAACACTTGTTACAGATAGCCAATGCAGTAACAACTCGCGGCTAATTTTTTAATTAGGTTTATTTCCTTAGTTTATTACTTAGATTGTGTTTGTTTAAACTCTACATAAAGAGGTTAGACTTGATTATTGAAAATTCATATTTTCTCACTCCAATTTCTCTCTCCTTCTCTTTTCCTCTCTTCTACAAGTCTCATTCTTATTCATTGCATCCTACAACATTTATATATTCTCAAAGTAGATATTGTAAAGTGTTTGACATGATATGCTGATTTTTCATTAAGTGAAGACTAAAAAGACTATAAAAGCATATATTACCCCTTCATCTTTGCATTCTTCAGCACTCTGCTGAAGCATGAGTCCATACACATCAACTTTTTTTGAGACTTCTTCTTCTATGGCACGGATATGATTTGTTCCGAGGAAATTCTCAGAAGCTACTTGCATGTGGTAACCCACTGTGCACAAATACTAATTAGAAATGAAGAAGAAAAAAAAAATTAAAGATAAAAACAATTTGACAGACCAAAGCAACAATAAAATGATGATGTCAATACTTCATCTGATCAAATGCCTAATATTGTAGGATTGCAGCGTAAATGTCGAAGTTCCTATATTGTCCAAACAGTTGTCTGCAACTACTGCGATGACTATACAGCTCTTCCATAATACTTACTGGTGCCTCCCACTCCCATTGGATACTAATGAACCCTTAACATTTATGCATTGCAACAAAGAATTCCTGTTTCGTAGTAGTCGTCCAAGGTGTGATGCAAGACTTCCGAGGCTCTTCTACCATAAGATTGGACATTTCTTAGAAACCTCAAAACATTCATTTAGTTCCAATCCTCCCAAACTTAAATTTCAAATTCAATCTCGAAACCCCAGGAGGAAAAAATGAAAGTACACTAACTTGCTTAGGGATATATGGGATTTTCATCAATGACTAATAGGGGATCATGTGAGTACAAATGGTCCGAGTTAACAGTAGATACTATAGTGGCAAATGTTCAAATAAAAGTGCCAAAAACAAATACAGCACAGATATTGTAATTCCAAATGTAGATTATCTTAAATGTATA
This sequence comes from Fraxinus baroniana, assembly GCA_903798355.1. NCBI lineage: Eukaryota > Viridiplantae > Streptophyta > Magnoliopsida > Lamiales > Oleaceae > Fraxinus > Fraxinus baroniana. The sequence goes on from CAIGRO010061701.1 coordinate 7,997, forward strand.
AAGAAACAAAGACTAAAAAGCATAAAACTTACAGGGGTGAAGAACTCTGTGTAGCACCCCGAGTACCGTGATTGTATCACCAGCATGAAGAATGCCCCCTTGCATCCTGATATTATGAATAGTGTGCTTAAACTCCTGATTTTTACGATCTTTAGTGGCATCAAACACAATCAAAATCCTCGAAGGCATTAACGGGTTATCCCTATTATTATTATGATCATGATTATGAGTACGAGTACGAGTATGAGTATGATTATTGCTTCTATCCATGTCCAATGGCATATCAATCATAGAATCTTGAATGCAATGAACTTACAAATGCTGAAACAGATATAAAAGATTATGCAAGAATTAACAAGTTAGCCAATCATAAATGACTTTATCCGTAAATATTACTCTCCTCGTATCTTTATGAGCGAGTCCGATTATATCTGGGGCATAATTCAGTAATATACAGAGGATATTCGAGTGGAGTGTGGAGGGAAGTGAAACCTTACGTGCAACAATGACAACAGAGATGAATGGAAATCACTTCAAGACAAGATTTGTACAGCTAAAACTGACAAGGATTTCGGGCTTTCCGAGGTAGTTTCTTGAACATGATGTGAATGACACTGTTCGTAAAGGCATCGGTTATAATATCAATACATAACACAACCATTTTTTCTAACGGTCTTCTTGCAATTAGAAACTGTAAATTCCTTACCTCTGCATTCATATGCTGTCCAAGATTTCCATTCGATGTTAAATATTCACGCGACACGCAAATAATTAGAGAGTAGAAGGGTAAATCGACCAAAATATTTCCTTTATTTTCAAATTAAACCGTGATGGCATAACTTATATTTACGATATTCCTTTTTGAACAAATTTATCCTTTCAGGCCGCTTAAATTAAATTAAAGTTTTATTTTTTTGAATAAATTTAACATTTTCAGTCAAACATCACAGACTTGTCATGACCATTTAACATCTAAATAACTGATAACACTCTCCGTATCAACATGGTGCGACTTAGTATTCTTTTTCTGATCAACGAACCCTACAATCTGATTTAAGATCAAATTAATTTGACCATTTATTTTTTCTCTTATAATATTTTGTTTCACATTTAAACTCGAGTCTTTGTCAACATGCAAAACGGCTAACAAATTCAAGATCAAATTAACTTTGATAGCAGGTTTGAGCGGTCGAGTATTAGTTTATATTTAGGACCCATTTAATAGGACTTTTATTTTTATTTTTACTTCTTGTAAAAGTATATACTAAGGAAGCTACTTTTTATCAACTTTTTTAAAAACTATTTATAGAAACGCTTCTAGAAAATTATTCAATCATGTTTATAAAAATAGCATCTTAGTTTTAAAAATAACATTTAACTTTTCAAAAGCTTCACGGAACGGGACCTTCTATTATCTACAACATAACCATATTTAGCGTGAGAAGTAATTGTTTGAGTTTAATTCATTTTTTGGGTTTATAGATTTTATAATAGTGATTTTTTGAAAAAGTGCGTAGTTAAAAAATAAGAAATTTTTTGAATTTACGTGTAAAATTAATTTATTGAGAGAATGTCTGGTTGAAAATGAATTTAGAGAAGAATGAATTTTTAAAAAATGGGGCTCAAATAGGGGCTAAGAAGAAATCGAGTTCAATATGCTTTTAATTTTATTGTTAAAAGGTGCAAAATATAGTATACTTTTTCAAGTCTTTCAAATTCGAAAATTATCTAAAAAGTATTTATGAAGTCATAAATTATCTCCATATTCGGCTTGAGAGTAATAAGAAATAGAATAGATGGAATATTCCAAGAAATTGAAATTCAACTCGAGTTTTGTTCCATAAATAGTATATTTTTTCAATTCTTTTCGAACAATAAACAAGTTAGCTTTACACGACACCACTCCAACATCGTCCAACACCATTTTATACTTAAATGTCAAACTAGGGTATACAAGGTGATACTTCGGCTCTCCATCTCAATATGAAAATGGATTCTTTTCCTTTTTGCATCATTTCTCAAATGATGGAAAGCCCTCGTTTGTCTACCATTTTTCAAAACATCGTTTTCTACAGTAATCAATCTTCATCATACATTCAAATAATAAAATATTCTACACACAAACCTATAATTTTTTTTTTTTCAATTTTAACCACACATTCTCCAAAAAATACTATTCAAAACATCATTCTTTCTCCCATAATAGGAGACAAACAAGCTCTAAGTCAATCCATGAGAGTATGATAGTTAAATTACAGAAAATGAAGAATAGAAAAAAATGAGTATCATCCCCAAATTTTGAACTCATTAGATCTCCAATCTTTTCTATGAACTCATTTTCTAAATCTAGCCGCCAATCGTTTCGTGCTGTTCTTCAGTCTTGGTTTCATGTCAAATGTGTCCTACTCAATGAGGGATGTACGAATAAAATCAACGACATGGGAAAGAGTTGTGATTTTGCTAATGTATTTTTGCACATTTAGTAGAAGATCAATATCAAGAAATATCTGGTTTCCCCTCGACCAAGTCCCTCTATATATATTGTTCACTTTGTTACGTGCTATGACGAGGGATAATTGCTCTTTCAATTAGAGGAAATGGTTGTGTTTCCCATCAAGAAGGTGCAACACCTGCAGCCGCGTTCATGATGCCATAAGGGAAGGTAATATGAAATATGCTCATATTATCAGGCAATAGTTCACCAGGAAGATATAAAAATAGCACATGAGTTTGAAGGTGTTTGCTAAGCTTAAAAAGTCTACTTTTAAGTAAATAAGCAAATGTCTTCTGGAATATTTTGATCTTTGAAGAATGGTTTATATCCCATCCAGCAGTGCTTACGGAACACGCTGAGAGTATATGTGAAGCATACAAAAGTTCCTAGTATAGTGAAAGTTTGATATGATTAATATTTAAAGCATCATAAATTTACCCCTCCCATTGATGGACGCATCGTAGGGTCCGTTTGGACACATAAGTATGCTGTTCTAGCCATATGATATAGCTCATACATCCTATATGAGTCCCCAAGACGAGGATCAACAAGTTTGTCTAATGCAAGCGGCTGAATCAATGGTAATGCCTGAAACACCAGAAGACATATTCGGTACAGAAATATAAGATTATTTGTGAAAACTAGTAACAGTTTGCAACATGGGGTAGTAGCACTTATTTCATGAGAAATATGGCCAGACAACATACCCACTGTATAATGGATTGTTGGTGGTCGTCTCTTGGTGAATCCACTATCTGGCGTCCTGATATCAATTGTATCAAAACAATCCCGAATGCATAATTATCTGTTTGTACAGAAACAATGCCATTCTTTGCATACTCTGGAGCAATATATCTGCACAAAGTAAGAAATATCAAGCTCAATTCACTAGAAGGGCGAAAGGCACTCCAAAGTTCTTATTTCAAGAAAAAACTTTTCTCGAATCCTTTTTCTGTACATACAGAACCTGAACTCACCCTGGAGTGCCAAGAATTTGTGTTTGCATATCAACCTCATCTGTCTTCCACTTCGCAAGTCCACAATCTTGCAGCTGTGCATCAATAAAATGAATAAAATCGAAGACATAACAAAGTATCACCTCTAAATTATTTACAGGTCAGCTTTTGAGATTATGATTCGAATAACCTTATATATTGACCAGCAAAGATCTTAGACCTTGGTAGGAGGAGATTGTTTTCAAGACAATCAAATAGGAAGAATAAATTGTGTGAACGAATTAAATTAAGAGAATGAAAACATAGGATGATTGTACTGAGAATAAAGATTTTACCATGGGAACAAAGTCATGTGTGAGCAATATCTGGCTAGGCCTCACATCCAGATGAATGATAGGGAATCCATGACACTCTTCATGTAGATAACACAAACCTTGTGCAATCTCAATGGCAATAGCACGCCTTCGGCTCCACTCAAGAACACGATCCATATTATCTGATTATAAATATATAAGAATCAAATATGGCGAGAGACAGGGACAGATAGAGAAGGAATACATTTTCCCCCTTATGACTAAAAGGATAAATAACTATAGAAATGTAAAAATTCCTTTATGTACTAGATATTTTTACCAAATAAATGCCACTCGAGAGAATTATTCCAGATATATTCATAGACCAAGATGTTAATGCTTTCCTTGGAACAATAACCAAGAAGCTTGACGATGTTCTTATGGCGCGCAAAGCTCAGGGCATATACTTCAGAATGAAATTCTGCAGACCCTTGTGTGCTTGCTTCTTTTAGCACCTTTGCAGTAATGAGCTGCCCATCCTTAAGCTGACCTTTATAGGCAACACCATATCCACCTTCTCCGAGTAAATTATCAGATGAAAAATTATCTGTTGCAATCTCGATTTCGGAATAACTAAATCTAATTGAATTTAGCCCATTATTCACCCCATTATCAGTTGAAAGAACAGGCACAACAGAGGATCTCAGAGAACTTCTTAGTTTGTCCATCGTTGGGGGAGAGACAGCATATTCATTTTTCCCTTCAGCATTGTTACCTGTTGAAAGTCATTCATTATTGAAGACTAAATATAAATACATAGATATATACATATATAGAAACACACACACACAGACAGAGACACACACGGATATATACCCATCCCTTTCCAACTGGTTAAGTTCTCAAGTGAAATTATTCAACATGGTATTAGAGCAGACAAAGGTCCCAAGTTCAAACATCAAAGCCACGCATTTATGAAAACCGTGCACGTATGATAAAAAAATTATGTAACGGTATACATGTGGGTGGGGGACTTATTGACGAAGTTCATGTTCGGAGTGCTTATAAGGAGCTTTTAAGCATTCCCAAACATGCTGTAAATTTAAATAAATAAATATATTATCTCTCTAATAACTTAAATTCTTAGATGAGGTGGTTCAATAATAATTACAAACATGTGTGAGACAGAGAACAAGATGCGCTGACACATGCGAATTTAGCCACGAAAGTTAGAGACAGAAGATTATGAGAGCATACAAGACAACCATTTTTTCCTGCTACTTCATGGTTTTAACCAAGAAAGAACATATACCTCAACCTTAATAAAATAAATACAAAGACACTAATAATTTCGTTTTTCTCCTCGACGAAATGTCGAGTGTACTACCTAATATTTTTATTTATGATGAAGAACTAGAAATACCATATAAAGGACAAGCCTTTATTTGGGTGGGTTAAAGTGCAAACAAAAAGAAAAAAGACTGGGATGAAAAAAAAAACTTTAAAAACTTTCCTTCTGATAATGAAGTGCCGAATTAAATGTCAATTCGTGAAAAGATGGTAGAGCTGATAAGTGAGAGTTCAAACACAAAATTTGAAAAAGATGGTGTGGAAATGTCAAGTCAAATATGTTTAAACATATAAAAAAAAAATTAAACCTGATTTATCTTGCTTAGTGTTGAAAGATTCATCTCGCAAATGAAATTCCACAAACTCGTGTGTAGTTTCTTCCTTGGGCATCTTTGTGGGCGAATCAGAGGATCTCAGCGGATTTCTTTGTTTTTGCATCATTGGGAGAGAAACAACGTACTTAATTTCAAATTTAGCACCATTACCTGTTGAAATTGTTTATTAAAGTTGGAAACATGTGAGAAACAGAAATGGAGATGTGCTGCTTATTTTGCTACTTCAGTGGTAAAAGCATAAGCAGATTAGAGACTGAAGACCAAAGGGCATACGAGATGAGAAACTCTTTAGAACTTTCAACTTTTTAAGCAAGAGAGTATCTAATTCAATGTCAATATGCAAAATTCAAATACAATGACAATTTTATTTTGTCATTAATACTTATCAATTTGTTTTTTTGACAAAGAACTGAAAGTATCACAAGGGCAGCACCCTGGCAGATTTTTTTCTGGCATAAGTTATGACATGACGTTATTCAAAGAAACATCCTCCTATGCATGTGAGTTTTGACAAATATTGATGACAAAGTAATCCAGGAATGCAAAAGAAAAACGAGGACAAATTTTCTATATTAAGACTAAATTGTAAATATATAAAAAGGTAGCCTCTTTATTAACTTAAGCTTTTAAATGAGTTAGTTCGACACTCTATCAGAATAAGCAAACCCTATCAAAATGGACAAAGGTCCTGATTTCAAGTTTCGCCACCAACCATTTACGAAAATTTTGCACGTATTAGGCCTTTAATAAGAGTGAATCTGGTCTATTTAGTAACGTCATGTATTGAAGATTACTATTTAAATAAATAAATGTTTTAAATCACTAACATTGTAAAATTTAGACAAATTTGTTCAAAACAAAAAATCAGTTTACTAAAAGTTAATAACAGTTTCTTCTAACAATCAAGTGATATAACAAAAGTTCAGCTTAAAGGTCCATTTCAACTGAGAATTGACAGTTCATACACAAATCAAAATCAAATAGAGTAAAATACCAAGTCAAATATGCTTAAATATGTAACAATATTTGTAACCTGATTTTTCCGGCGTACTAGTTTGGCTTGATTCATCTTGTGAGGAAACGCTGTGATCATTAGAGTTGGGTGTGAATATTGATATCGAGTTGTTCTTGGTCATATTAGAGCCCTCCAAGGTACTGATAAATTTGTAGGAGTTGACAGAAAGGATAGAATTATCATTTGTCTCGCTATCTTGATCAGACAGTGGCTTGACAGGCTTGGATAGTGAGTAAAACAGTGTGTGTTCAATATTGCCAACATCCTTGTCAGAAGAAGATGGCCTCAAAACCTCCAATGATAAGTCATCAAGGACCAGTGCCACCTTGCAGGGTGTGTGTTTAAGGTAATATTTCAATTCCTTTCTTAGGTGCCTGTCAATGTAAATTATCAGCTATCCCTCTTAAAATATGTTTGCACTTGAAGAATACCAATGAAACAATTTGAAATTAAAACATATCCATATTAATCTAAGTAGAAAGTTCATTATTGACATCAACAATCTCATACAATGAGCTTGATATTAGAATACAGATAACAAGAAAACAATATAGACTGAAAATTGGGACTTTGATCAAAGGGAACATATACAATCTCGTTTCAGTTGAAGTGAACATGGAAATAAGTTTTTCTTTGCTTTTAATGTTTTTATGTGCCTAACATTTGATAACAATAAAATTGATACTGTTTCTCAAAACATTCTTTCTTATTTGGAAAATTCAAATCCTACACAAAGAAATAACTTCTAGTTATCTAAAATTTTATGAAACATGACACTCTCAGTCAGTGTGAATATTTGAAATAATGTGCAGGGAAATATGATCCATATTACTTGTATTCCAGATACAATTATGCAATTATTTTAAATTTTAGAGAATTTCTCCCCTAGTTACAAAATCTAAGCCAAATAAATGCATCTCATCCAAATAGAACCTATGAACATATGAGTTAGTGGAGGAAAGTAGAATTATCATCAAGAGAAGTAGCATCTACCATTTTGGTGTCAAACTTTTATAATTAATCTGCTACGTACTTTAACATAAATTTATTAAACAAAAGCAACGTGCTACTCTAAATTAAGGGGATTAAAGTGAAGTTAAAGTTATGTTCAAATAGACAACACAAGATTCTATTTAAGCAATTTTAATTTTCACGTCTACTCATTGACAGAGATTGGCATGGACTGGAAGGGAGACACGGTAAGGGAGGGTAATTCGAATGGCTGTTAGTGATATGCATTAATTGCATACAATTCAATGAACCATATCCGTTATCATTTATTCACATAATAGGATTTAGGGACATCTTCAATTTAGCAAGAGGTACTAATTTCAAGAAAATGCTTATAATATAATAAGAGTATAACATCAGTTTAAGACCTCAATTTTTCATCTTTAATGTCCTTAAGTCAATCATAAATATATTTATTTTTTATCTTTTCTCCCTTCTTTTTGAAATTAAACTGAATAAAATTGTTTTTTGGAAAAGAAAATTTCCTTTTTGTCCTTCCAAACAAAAGAAATAAATAAATGAAGACAAATGTGATCAACATATGTTAAAATCAAATGCTACCTATCAAGTACAACCCAGGTTGCATTAGAAGTCTTGACTTCTTTAGCGACAACCTTCTTCACTGGACCTCCAACAGTAATCTTGGCCTCAATGTCAACCTAAATAAGAGATTATTATGGCTTAGCATTGAAAAGTAGAAAAGCATTTTGCATTCTTTTTAAGAAAACATGATACTCATACAAGTACTCTCCAAAACATACTACAGATGTGGCTAAGCTGTTCCTTACAAATAAGTTAGAAAAGAGAAAAGTATCCTCCCAAACCGTGAAAAGGTTTCATCATCCGTATAGAGTTTTTTAACCCATGTGCCATCAAAAGTAGAATTTTTAAGCAATATAAGTGTACATTACCATATCAGCTTCACATTCTGCAGCACAATGATGGAGCATGTTCACATAAGAATCAATCTTTCTCGAGAATTCTTCTTCCATTGCACGGACATGTGTCCCAAAGAAAGGGCCTTGACCTATTTTCATTTGATAACCCACTGTACACAAATACTAGTTAACAAAATTAAACACATAATAAAGTAAGAAAACTCAAACAGATAACAGTAACTGAAAAAAATGCAACAAACAAACAGAGAATTCTTCTTATTCCTAATAATGCACGATTGCAGCATAAATATGTCTTTTGCCTTTATTATCCTGATGGTTATTTAGAAATTTTGAGATCTAAAAAGAAATTAATAGAGCAAAATAGTTCGACTAAGTGTAATCTAAAGGAAGAATTGACCATAATAGCAAGAAATTACATAGTATTAAGAAGCTACTTGTGTAAGTTCATTTGGACACCAATAGTAAGTCACGTTTGAGCTTAGGTTAAAGTTGCTCAATGTCGATATTATAAATTCGCCTGAAGATTCTCATATTTGCTCATTTATTATTCAAGATACAATAGTACGAACTTTTGAATGAACTGTGTGCGAACTAA
>CAIGRO010061738.1:0-17500 GCA_903798355.1 Fraxinus baroniana
TTCCACTTCTTCTCCTCGACAACCATTTTGTTGGAATTATTGGATCGAAGAGGAGTTTGGAAACAACAAAAAATCGTTTTCACATACCGGTTATGAAGTAACCGAATTCAAGAAAAAAAATAACATAAACTCGGTTATTCTGAAAAAAAAAATTAGAGAAGAAACTGATTTTTAACACATAATTTCACTTCATTCTCTTCTAAAATGATTTTCCCCCCTTTCTTCCTTGTTTTGACGGTTTAGGGTGTAGGTGGTTTAGGGTTTAGGTGGTACTTTGGTTATGACAAATTGTAAATCACAATCAATGCAAGACATGTTAGGTATTTAAATTATGCAGATAGGTAAAAATGTCCAATTTTGATATTCTTGCAACTAGTTTAAAAGGTGACATTTTGGTAATTACATGATGGCAAAATGACATTTGATGTAATTTCCTCTTAAAAAATTAATTATACAAATTCTTTTTCCACAGTTTCACGTCATGAATCATTTGATATGAATAATAAGGAACAAAATTCTTAGTTATTACCAACCTCACACTGTTCGAGAATTGGTCATTTAACAAAAGTCAACTTCCAACTCAGCAATGCTAGAACTGAAATTGGTCGACTTATTGTCGTACGTAAGAAGAGAGCTTACTGAATGGCTTTTAAATGGGATAAATGCTAAGACATTGAGCCGTTTCCAATTTGCCATGTTAATTGAGTTTAATTGTTAAAAAATAGGTTAAATGATTGGTCAACGAGGACTTCAATTATTTCATTTTTACTCATGAGAAATGACTAAAGATTTCTGATTTTCTTCACAATACTACGATTTTGGATGTTTATGTTTTGTTAAAATTGAACTTAGATTTGTCACATATAAAGATTTATCATGAACATATTTGGACGATTGGCCTAACACTTTTTCTCTGCATTTGACTAAAATGAACTTTTTGGGCAATTGAACTTAAATTTGTCATACATGAAGATATTGCATATACATATTTGTATGATCTGTCTAACTCTTGTTCGGGTGGACTTCATCGTTCTTTCTCTACTAAAATAGAAAAAGCAGGCTATATGAGAAAGTGCACCCACTGCAGGTAAATTTCTTCGAAAAAAAAAATCTTTCAAATTTTCGCCTATGGAAATATCATTGGTGATGGTAAATTGATAGTACCAATGGAGTTGTTTCAGATTAGATTCAACTAAGTATTCTTGAAAGACAAAGGAGATAACAAGAACCACTGAAAGAAATGAACCCTCTAGCAACAAATTTAACTGTTATTTTTTGAATTTGTTTTGCAAGCACGATGTCATCGACTAATGAAGGATATAAATCTAGCCAATCAAATCAGTAGAGATCCATACAATATGGTGGTAGAGGATGAACTTTATCAAGAGAACATGTCCAGAAGGCTGATAGGTATATATAAGTATGCATCTTTGAAATTATACTTAAACCCCTTCGTAAGATATTTTGAAGGTCGATACCCCACATTTTGCTTGATGCCACAACCTATAAGAGGTTATTTATAGGATCGTTATTTATTACAAGTGTTAAGTTTTCTATTCATTAGGCCTATAATTGATTTTTTCTATTAATTCGATAGGATAAATATGTGTGGCCGACGGCGAATGTTGTCGATGTGTATGATGCGTGAAAGAAGATGGCGAAGGAAAGATATTGAGATATGACAAATGACGCTCGCTAGAAAGCAAAATGTGCAAGTGAGTGTCACAATCCTTCTAGCTCTGGATCACATAAAGATGATGTGTAAGACATGATGTATGAACATTAAAATTTTGACATAATAACTTAATCTATTAAAGCTTTAGTACATTTTGACTATTTTGATTATTTAGCGCGTTTTGGCAATATTGATTATTAATTAGCGTTCCATAATTTTTTAGTATTTTTTATTTAAAAAAAAAAACAAAACAAAACTAAGATTTGTCAACGGAATATCCATATGTAAAAAGTATTGTTAACTACTAGGAAATACCTTCAACAAGGGATTGTCCATTGGTAAAAGATAATTATTTTTACATGACAATAACTTTTACCAACAGATTTTCCGTTGGTAATGACAAATATTTTTACCAACGACATTTCCTTTGTTTTCACCTACAAAATATCCATTGGTAATGAAGTTATTTTTACCAATGGATTTTCCGTTGGTAATGAAAAGCCTTTTATCTATGAAAATTTCCTTGGTAAAAGTTTTACACATTACCTATGAAAAATTCATTAGAAATTATCGGTGACCTTTAAACTAGCAATAGATTTGTGGATGAAAGTTTTCGTTGGTGAAGACTAAATAGTAACGGATATCATGGCTTCAAGAACGGAAAATTCGTGCCTGAAGCCACTTTTTTTGGCACTTAGTAAAAATTCGAAAAAAAGAACTTGAAAAGAAAATTTGAAAGGAATAAAAACTGGTGCATCAAACAGAATAAGCATAACAAATTTGAAAAAAACAAAAAAGTACATAAAATAGAAGACGTGCACTATATGCATGAACATGCATTAAATGTTTATTTGAGGGAATTCAAATTTTAGCAAGAATTGTTAACATAGTCGAGTCTTAGAGATTAAAGCAATCAAAATATAGGAGAATCTATATCTGTTGAAGTGGTGACTAGCATTGGACAAAATCCAAGAGAAGGAACAATTTCAACTTCAGAATACAACCTGAAAGAGAGTTTAAAGAACAAGTTTGGGATTGTAAATCTTACGAGTGAATAAATGATATATTTTATCATTGAAGACCGAGAACCGTATACATATTTATCATGTTTGACTTAATTTTGCACACACTCATATCAATTTAACATTGGTATTAGAAGACAATCTCATTCCTCCGATTATGACCAATATATCAGTGATTCTCTACAATCGTAGCAGTTTGTTTCCCTTATATATTTGTCTCCATATTTGTAATTGTATAGCTACCATGTATCTTCTATCTATAAATGAATATCTCATCACAGCATATTGGCTTGAGGCATTTCCTTCACATGGTATCAGAGACAATAGGTCAACCCTTTGCCATTTTTTTTCCATGGCTGAATCCAACACTTCTCTGCTTCCGCTCAATACAATGGTTCACATGGTGACCATCAAACTCACTCCCACTAATTATCTCTTGTGGCGTTGTCAGTTTGTTCTCCTGCTTGAAAGTCAGGATCTTTTGGGTTTTTTGGATGGGTCTTTATCTGCACCCACTGCTGAAGTTCGTGTTGGAAATGATCTTGTTCTTAATCCTGCCTACAAGACATGGCACACTTAGGATCGCATTTTACTCAGCCTTCTGTATGCCTATCTCAATGAGGAATGCATGGCTGAAGTTGTTAATTTCACTACAGCTCGTGATGCTTGGCTGGCCATTAAAGTCTCATTTTCTCATAATTCAAAGACCAGAGAACTCCAACTGATGCAGCGCGGCTCTTGTGGTGTTCCTGAATATGTACGCTCTTTCTAATCATTTTGTGATCAGCTTAGTGTTATTGGTAAACCAGTTGATGACACATATAAGGTGTATTAGTTTCTATGTGGCCTTGGTTCTGATTTTAAAATCTTTTCAACCTCTATGTTGTCACAGTTGCCGCTGCCCTCTTTTGCTAATCTGGTCCCAAAAGCTCTCAGCCATGAGCTTTTTTCTCAATTAATCCTGAGAGATTCTTCTTCTCAGACAGCTATGGTTGTTCAACGTGGTTCCTCTTCTGGTCGTTTCAAACCAGCCTCTCCCTTACCAGCATCTGGCTAATCTGATAAGAGCTCTGCAATCACTTTCCAATGTTGTGGGAAAGAACTGCTCACTGCCAAGAAATGTCATAAACTTGGCAAACTATTAAAGAAAGTTAGAGCTGAAAGTTTGATTGAAGCATTTGCTGCCACCTCCCTTAATGATTCTCAAGATACTGAGTGGTACATAGACACGGGAGCAACTTCTCACATGATTAATGATGCTGCTACTCTTGATAAATCTGTCCCTTACACTGGTAATTAAGGGGACTTTGTGGGTAATGGTCAATCTTTGCCTATTTCTCGCATTGGTTCTATCTCCTCTCTTGTTGCTTCTCATCCTTTAAAAATGTCTAATGTTCTTCTTGTTCCTCACATTAATAAAAATCTATTGTCCATTAGTAAATTAACTCATGAGAACAATTTTTTAGTGACATTTTTTTCTTCCGATTTTACCATACAGGATCTAGCAACAAGAATGGTGGTAGGAGTCGGGCGCTGTGAGAAAGAGCTCTATATTCTTGATCGTGGCCATGCAAGTTTTTTGTCCAGTCTTTCTCTATGTGATTCTCATGCACCTTCTGTTATTGCATGCACGATTAGGACATCCTTCTTTTCTCATTGTTTTCTCTTTGAATAAGCATGGTGTAGATACTATTGTATCTTGATAGATGATTTTTCTCGCTTCACTTGGTTCTTCCCTTTAAAGCTTAAGTCAGATTTTTTTGACATTTTTGTCCAATTTCACCAGTATGTAATTACTCAATTTGATTGTAAAATCAAATCTTTTTAATGTAATGGATGAACGAAATTCACCAATCACCAATTTACTTCTTTTCTTCGTAAGTGTGGTATTGTGCAACATATAGCTTGTCCTTATACACCTAATTAGAATGGTATTGCAAAGCGATAACATCGCCACATCACAGAAACCGATCTCACTATACTGTTTCATTTGCATGTACCTCTTCATCTTTGGGTCAAGTCCTTATCCATGGCATGCTATCTCATCAACCGACTCCCATCACCCGTTCTGGATGGCAAGACTCCTCATGAAACTCTATACATTAAAATTCCTTCTTATTCTTTACTTCATACATTTGGTTGTCTTTGTTTTCTCTTTCTAGATGATTATATATCCAATAAATTATCACATCACTCTATTCCTTGTGTTTTTATTGGCTATAGTCCTCTTTATAAGGGTTTTCATTGCTTGGATAAGAAAACTAATCTGGTCTATGTGTCTCGCCATGTTCAATTTTTTGAGGATTATTTTCCTTATGCTACATCCACTATTCCTTCTTTGGTTGGCACTGATAATGTTACTTTTACTGACACTCGTGACAGTTTTTGTTCCTAGTGACAGTTCTTTTCCCATAAGTTTGACTCCTACTTCTAGTTCAGCCTCCACTTCTTGTGTTCCTTGTCTGACTCAAGTCCCATTCCCATGCCTCCCATCATTCTCTCTCAGCCTTCTTTACCTAAACTAGCTTTGGACGTCCTTCCACTCGCCTCTTCTTCCGATGTCCGATCGTCTACCTCTACTCACCCCATGATCACCCGTTCTCAGGATGGAATTGTTAAGCCTTCATTCATTATGTGCTTTTACTGCTCATCCATAGTTTCGAGTACATCTTGCGATTAAAGAGCCTCGTGGTTATAAGTCAGCTATCAAGCATCCAGCATGGCTCTTGGCAATGGATGATGAAATTGCAGCTCTCAAACACAATAACACATGGTGATTAGTTCCTCGTCCACCTGATCATAATGTTGTAGGTTGTAGATGGATTTTTAAGACCAAACTTCATGCTAACGAATCCATTGAGCGTCACAAAGCTCGTCTAGTGGCGCAAAGTTTTTCTTAAAAGTATGGCATTGATTTTGAAAAACTTTTGGTCCAGTTGTTCGACTTGCTTCTGTTTGCACTATTTTGTCCCTTGCTGCTATGAATAATTGGCCTTTACGTCAACTTGACATAAAAAATGCCTTCCTTCATGGGTTTCTCTCCGAGGAAGTCTATATGGAGCAACCCTCAGGCAACATTGATCCACAATTCCCAACTCATGTTTATCGCTTACAACGTGCTCTTTATGGTCTTAAATAGGCTCCTCGAGCATGGTTTCAGCGTTTCAGTCAATTTTTACTTGGTATTGGGTTTATTGCTAATCGTACATATTCATCTCTCTTTGTCTATCATAATCCTCATGGTGTTATTTATCTTCTCTTATATGTCGATGATATGGTAATAACGGGAAGCAATTCTTCTATGACGCGTTCTCTCATTGATCGGCTGGCCAAAGAATTTTCCATGAATGATCTCGGTGATCTGCACTATCTTTTGGGGATTGAAGTTGTTAGAAATGACAAGGGTCTTTTTCTCAGCCAAGCTAAATATGCGCTTGATCTGTTGACTAGAGCAGAAATGGTAGATTGCAAGCCTATCTCAACTCCTTTTTTGGTGGGATCTCATCTAACCGATTTTGGTACTTCTTATTCAGATGCTACACGGTTTCATTCTCTAGTTGGCACATTACAATATTTGACTCCAACGCATTTGAATTTATCCTACAGTGTTAACTCTATATGTCAATATATGCATGCTCCCAATGTTGATCATGTTAGAGCCTTGAAGCATGTTTTACGATATGTGAAAGGAACCTACCATTATGGCCTGCAACTTTTATGGGACTCCTCTCAGCTTTGCTCTGCTATTCTGATGCAGATTGGACCGACTATCCCTTCACTCGGCGTTCAACGATCGGATTTGCTGTTTATCTTGGCCGTAACTTAATTTCACGATGCTCTAAAAAGCAAACTACTGCTGAAAGCTCTAGTGTTGAGGCCGAGTACCGTGCTCTTGCCACTGTTACTACAGAACTCTCATGGATACTTCAACTTCTTTGAGAGCCCTAGATCATCCTCTCATCTCTTCCAAAACTCTTATGCGACAACAACAGTGCCATATTCGTTGCTTCCAACCGGGTAACCAAATCTCGCTCCCAACATATTGATATTGACTATCATTTTGTTCGGGAACTTGATGTCGAAGGGTTATTAGTCTCGGCTTTGTCCTCTCACACCTACAGCTGGCTGCTATTTTGAAAAAAAGTGGTGGCCAAATTACAGTTTTTATTGGATCGCGACAAGTTGTGCGTTTTCCTCTTTCTACCCCGCCAACTTTGAGGGGATATTAGAGGACAATCTCATTCATCTGATTATGACCAAGATATCAGTAATTCTCCACAATTGTAGCAGTTTGTTTACCTCGTATATTTGTTTCCATATTTGTAATTTTACAGCTACCATGTATCTTCTATCTATAAATGAATATCTCCTCACAGCATATTAGCTCGAGGCATTTCCTTCACAATTGGATGAGTGGCAATTGGTCTTGGTATCATGATTTTGAAGCTCTTTATAGGTTGTTCATGAAATTCCAAAACTTAAGGCGAAATCGTAAGCTATCTAACTATTTGATGTTTTGCATGTTTGTTTGTCAAGGCAAGCATGTGATTTTGTTCGATGATGAACAAATGTTCAAGTTTGCTGGTATTTGAAAATTGTATTTTGTACATTTATTTATACCATTAGATATGGATATTTGGGAGTACTTTTAAAAAATTTATTGCTTAATCTTTTATAAATATTGTTTGCTTAGGTAAAACTTGAGAAACACGAAATTCGACCCAACTACACCTAGAGGGGGGTGATTAGGTGTAAATGCGGAATAATCAAAACTAATTAACCAGCAGCATGTCACAAGTTAATTATGTTTAGATGGTTAGTCAAACAATCCAATTAAGCCTATCTTTGAATGCCGCACAAAACAATTAAATAAAGTAGTAAACAACACGAAAATGTTCACTGAGAAACTCAACGTGAGAAAAACTTCGGGCACTTTGCCAGTCAAAGATCCACTATAAACTGTCAATTAACTTACAGACCACCAGCAAAGTTGACAACACAAACTTTCGGATCTCCTGTCTGAAGTACGAGCAGCCCTCTTGGAATGTGCACACGAATATTAATCCCGACTCTTCTTTGTAAAGCGGTCCTCTTGGAATGAGCGCGCGAACTCCAATCCTGACTCTTTACACAGTTTATCTCCAATCGATCTTCCCCAAAGTACTCCCCGTTCTTTAGTTCTTTCTTGATCCTTAATGCAGCACAGTTGACGACACAATCTAGCAGCATATCCAAGCGAAGAATACAATCCAGTGTTTAATTTGGTTGTTTGATGTTTTCACAAGTTTTGACGCATAAACAATGGAAGAATTGAACTTTGAATATGATGAAACATGAATTCTCTCAAGAATGTAATATGTTCAACCTCCTCACAGCAGAAAACGTGGCGCCAAGAATTTGTATGTTGGACAAAATAAGTTGTATGGGCCAAGTAAAAATCTCGGGAATAGAAATTAGGTCTGGCCGTAAAATAGGTTGCTCAAGCGAGAAGGTAGCTTCGCTCGAGCGATAGTGGGGCGAAGGTTGAGCGAGGTAGTCTCTGTTTCATCCGCTTGAATAGCACTCCGGCGAGCAGCTAGCGAAAGATCGGCGTGAATCATTCTTGTTCCAAACATGGAACCCTGAACCATAAGCTAACCTACCAACTATGAAACTTTACAATTCAGTCCCTAAACTTTTATAATTGTTCAAGTTGGTCAATTTGTTCACAGAATAGCCAATACAAAATATAAACCTAACAAACTCTCCATTTGGCATTCTGTGACAAAACACAATACAAAATAAACAACAACCTATCAAAACTACCCAAGTCCAACTAAACCAACTGAATGAACTTCCACGTTGTTAAACTTGTATCCTGAAATCAAAAACTCACAATCTAGTGTAAAAGCACGTGATACAGGAAATAAGTGATAAAGTACTTAGAAGCATTATCAGTGAAAACAAGCAGGTTAGTTTGAGATGTAGTATTAATGTTAACCAAAACACCAACCAAAACACCATAACCACATTAATACCACAAAACATCAAGAAAACTCAAGCAGCCATGCATGAAATGTAACACAATTTGCAATGCGCGTGCTCCCCCTCAATACATGATATGCAACACAACTATAATGCCAATACTGCAAAATATAAGTGATAACGCAGTTGAAAATGTATCTATGTCTCACCCCTACGACCCCTCAGACATATGACATAAAACTCGTCAATGCAAATGTATATCAAAGTCAAAAAATGATCAATTCATGTTCAGGGGTAATATCAAGCTTAGGTTTAATAAAAATGATCAATTCATGTTCAAAGTCACCCTACTAACATGTGACTGACATCTCGAATCTTACACACACGGTAGAGTCCCACTAACAAGGTCATAGTGTGTGTAGTGCAGATGGTATATGAAAAGACTTATATTAAATACTCCACAAGCATCATAAGCTAACAATGTAGATTATGTTACAACCTACCAAATAAACTCATACTTGATTAATACCAACAAAATTGATTGTATCATGCAACATGTTGTACAACAAATTTTCAGATCAAACTCTTTTTGTTCTATTTTTTTATTTTCTTAAAATAAAATCAAGACAAAATAGACGCAAAAAATTGTTTTTTCGTTTGTTTTTGGATAAACTATATGAATGAACATTCAATCAAAACACAAAGCAGAAAATAAAATATATGAGAACAAGTATATAAATATAATGCATGCATATCATAATAACCTCAATCAGTGAGGAACACAAATACCAATAGCTGTACGAAGAGACTCAAACTGAAGACCATCTAATGGTTTAGTAAATAAATAAGCTAATTGGTTTTCAGTGGAAACATGTTCAAGAGTTACAATTTGAGTTTTCACAAGTTCTCGAATGAAATGATATCTAATGTCAATGTGTTAAGTTCGAAAGTGTTGAACATGATTTTTTGAAATATTAATAGCACTCGTATTATCACAAAACACAGTCATAGGACCCTATTCAATCCCATAATCACTCAACATCTGCTTCATCCAGAGCAGTTGAGTGCAACAACTACCAACAGTAATATATTCGGCCTCGACTGTGGACAATGAGATAGGATTTTGTTTCTTACTCATCGAAGCCATGAGGTTAGCACCAATATAAAAACAACCACCTAAGGTACTCTTTCTATCATCGGCATTACCAGCCCAATCCGCGTCAGAATATCCAGCAAGATCAAGAGTAGAGTCTCTAGAGTACAAAATGCCATAATCAATAGTACCATTGACATATCTAATAGTGCGTCATACAACACTCAGATGAGACTCCTTAGGATCAGTCGAAAACGCGCACAGATTCTTACACTAAATGCAATGTAAGGTCTACTAGCAGTAAGATAAAGCAGACTACCTATCATGCTCCTATAAAGTGTTTGATCAACACTGTTATATGTAGGATCTAGACCTAACATGATACTGGTGCTTATAGGGGTTCTAGTGTGTTTCTTACTATCCAACCCAAATCGCTTGACAAGATTCAGATTTTTTCGATTGAGAAATGAATAAACCCTCATCAGTCTGCTTGACTTGAAATGAAGACCAAGAAAATATGTTAATTTATCAATCATGCTCATCTCAAATTCTTGCTTCATACACTCTGGAAACTCACGAGCTAGAGAATCAACAAGAGAATCAAAGACGATGTCATCAACATAGATCTGAGTTATGGTAATGGTATCCTCAACACGTCTTATGAACAAGGTTCTGTCAGCGCCATTTCTCATGAAGCCATGATCCAGGAGGTAGGCAGTAAGCCGGTCATACCAAGCTCTCGGAGCTTGTTTCAGCCCATATAAGAATTTATTCAGCCTATACACATAGTACAGGTATTTAGGATCAACAAACCCTTTAGGTTGTTCCACATAAGCTTCTTCTGAAGAACACCATTAAGGAACGCACTCTTGACATCCATTTGGTACAATTTGAAACCCAAAGTGCAGGCAATAGCCAGGAGAATTCTAATGGATTCAAGTCTAGCCACAAGGGCAAATGTCTCATCAAAATCAACAATTCAACCTGAGTATACCCCTGGGCAACCAATCTAGCTTTATTTCTCGTAATGGTACCTTGATCATCAGTTTTATTCTTAAATATCCACTTGGTACCAATAACATTGCAATCATCTGGCCTAGGTACTAAATCTCAAACTCTGTTTCTGACAAATTGATTTAACTCTTTATGCATTGCATTCACCCAGCATCCATCCCCAAGGGCTTTCTCAACCTTCTTTGCTTCAATCTGAGACACATAGCTCAAGACAGGTTGTTCAGAACCCTTCTGCGAAGTTTCATACCTTCTTCGATCTCTCCAATCACATTGTCCTTAGGATGATTCAATTTCACTCTAGATGAAGGTTCTTTAGGTGGTTTAGTTTCATTATCAAATATAGTATCCTTAGTAGAAACTACCAACTCATTAGATGTCCGTAGGGGATCAGGAACTGAAGCTTCTTTATATTCAGTTACCTCAGCTAGTTCAACATTCAATTGTTCTAGCTCAACACATTCTCCACCAGTCTCCCCCTCACGACAAGCACCATCAACCACCACATTTATAGATTCCATCACAACACGTGTACGATTGTTGTACACCCGATAAGCCCGACTTTTCTTGGAATACCATAAGAATATACCTTCATCACTCTTTAATCAAGCTTTCCCAAATTCTCCATATCTCTCAAAATGTAGCACTGCCAAACACACGAAAGTACTTGACAGTGGGCTGTTTACCTTTCCAGATCTCATAGGGTGTCATGTCAGTCTTAGGTCTGAGATAAACTCTATTGATATGTGACATGTAGTATTGACAGCTTCTCCCCAGAAATGTATAGCTAGATCTTTACCATGAAGCATAGCTTTCGCCATTTCTTGAAGTACACGATTTTTCATCTCAACTACACTATTCTGTTGTGGAGTGATCGGCGAGGAGAACTCATGCTAAATCCTCTCATCCAGAAAAAAATTCTCAAGATTCGAGTTTTCGAACTCTTTACCATGATCACTGCGAATTTTAGAAACATAATAACAATTCTCATTCCTAAACTTTTTACACAACGAGATGACAAGACGACACTTCTGTTTTGTCTCTCAACAGCTCAATCCACGTGAAGCGAGAAAGTCATCCACCACAACCAAAGTATACCTTTTACCACCAAGACTTTCGGTCCTCGATGGTCCCATAAGGTCCATATGTAGTAATTCAAGGGACTTGCTCGTTAAGATCTTAGAAGTCTATTGTAGGGGTACCCTAAGCTGTTTACCTTGTTGACACGGACCACAAATGGTGGTATCAGTAATATCCAGCTTAGGCAGGCCATTAACAATCTTGTTCTTAGCCAGTTTATACAGACGATATGATTCATATGACTTAGTCGTTGACGCCACAACTCAGTGAAGTCGACCTTGGCACTACTACACAGATAGTTAGAATTAGGTAAGACTCCGTAATAGTTCTTAGACATTCTTACACCTTCAAGAACAATGTTACCCGTCAAGTCATACACAGAAAACCTTTTCTGAACAAAGGTCACCTCAAAATCAGCATCACAAATTTGACTGATGCTCAACAAGTTGGACTTTAAACCTTTCACATACAGCATATCAGAGATAGTAGGTAGTCCAGCTATACTCACAACACCTTTACCAAGAATCGATGCATTAGCTCCATCACCAAATGTAACTACACCAGCATTCCATTCATCAAGGGACGAAAACAGGGCTTTATCACCATACATGTGTCTTGAGCATGTACTGTCAAGATACCATATGGAATTGTTCTGAGCTTTAAGATCAAGGTGAGCTACACGACAATTCAGCCAATCTCCAGATCGTTCGCTCTCAATCTTCATTTCCCTTATCTCAATCTCATAGTCAGATTCGATTTCATCAATGGAGGTGAATGCCATGTAACCTTGGTCATCCTCACCCCCAGCTGTTTCATCATGAGAACTGGAATCCGACTCCTCATCATCATCCTTGGTCACAGCTAAAACCTTACATCTTTCTCTTTCTGAACTCTTCTTCAGATTACAACATTCACTCCTAATGTGATCAAATCCCTTGCATTCATGCCATTGGATAGACTCAAATTTCCTAAAGGAAGTCCTAAAGGTGTTCTTCTCATGTCTATCTCTCGAGAGTTGATTAGGGACAACATTGTTCCATTTCTGAAGCCTACTCCTATTCCTCATTACCTTCTAATTTTTTTTTAACAAAATACGCAAGTTCATTGTCCCTAAGAGTCTCAGTGTCAATGGATTAACTCTCATCTTCCCTAATAATATTCATGGCGATGGATCTCAATTTTTTAGGCTGTGCTAAGGTCAACTCATAGGTTTGGAGAGATCCAACAAGTTCCTCTATTTTAAGGGTGTCAAGGTCCTTACTATCTTCAATTGCAGTTACCTTAGGTCCAAACCTCTCAGGTATGGATCTAAGAACCTTATGAATGAATTTTGACTCGGTGATCCGTTCGCCTAGATTGAAACTAGAGTTCACAATATCGTTCAGTTTAGCATAGAACTCATCAAAACTCTCATCATCATTCATCCTAAGTTCTTCAAACCTAGAAGTCAACATTTGCAGTTTGGAGTTTTCACAATCTTAGTACCCTTGTGGGTAATCTCCAAAATATCACAAACCTCCTTAACAGTCTCACACATAGACACTCTCCTAAATTCCTCAGGATCATGCAGACCTTTACTATTCCAATTACACTCATCAAGATTACTTTTAGACCACAGTGAAATATCAGTAAATGTAACAACACCATCAACAGTTGTTGAAGGCGGAGTCCACCCATTCTGCACACTTAACCATATGCGCTCATCCAACGCCTTAAGAAAAGCTCGCATTCTAACTTTCCAATATACATAGTTACTTTCCTAAAAAAATGGAGCCACAGACAATGAACTACTCATCTAGACAATCAAAATATGGGTCAGAACACGAAATTAGGCTCTGATAACAATTGAGAAACGCGAAATTCGACCCAACTACACCTAGAGGGGGTGATTAGGTGTAAATGCGAAATAATCAAAACTCATTAACCAACAACATGTCATAAGTTAATTATGTCTAGGGATTAGTCAAACAATCCAATTAAGCCTATCTTTGAATACCGCAACAATATCAAAACAATTAAATGAAACAGTAAACAACACAGAATTGTTCACGGAGAAATCCAATGTGGGAAAAACTTCGGACACTTTGTCAGTAAAAGATCTACTATAAACTGTCAATTAACTTATAGACCACCAATAAAGTTGACAACACAAGCTTTCTGATCTCCCATCTGAAGTGCGAAGCAGCTCTCTTGAAATGTGCACATGAACATCAATCCCGGCTCTTTTATGTAAAGCAATCCTCCTGGAACGATCACATGAACTCCAATCCTGACTCTTTACGCAGTTTATCTCCTATCGATCTTCCCCAAAAAACTCCTCGTTCTTTAATTCTTCATTGGTATTCAATGCAGCACAATTGACGACACAATCTAGCAACAGATCCAAGCGAAGAATACAATCCAGTGTTTGATTTGGCTCCTTGATATTTTCACAAGGTTTGGCGCATAAACAATGGAAGGATTGAACTTTGAATATGATGAAACATGAGTTCACTCAAGAATGTAATATGTTCAACCTCCTCACAGCAGAAAACGCGGCGCTAAAAATTTATATGTTGGACGAAATATGTTGTATGGGCCAAGTAAAAATCTTTGGAATAGAAATTAGGTCTGACTGTAAAATAGGTCGCTCGAACAAGAAGGTAGCTTCGCTCGAGCAAAGGGTCTGTCGTTCGAGCGACAGTAGGGCGAATTCCATCCACTTAAGCAGCACTTCGGCGATCAACTAGCGAAAAATTTGGCGCGAATCTTTATTGTTCCAAACATGGAACCCTGAACCCTAAGCTAACCTAACAACTATGAAACTTTATAATTCAGTCCCTAAACTTTTATAATAGTTCAAGAATAGCCAATATAAAATATAAACCTAACAAAACTCATTCTTCGACGAGGTTTTGGAGAAAATGAACGAAAATTGAAAAAAAAAAGATGTGTTTTCTGCTTAATTCTACGAAGGGAGTTGAAGGTGGACAAGAAGATATTCAAGGAAAATTTATCGAAAGTTGAAAATCCAAACTCAGAATAGAAGATTAAAAGCAAAATAATAATTGGGAATCAATTTAAGGCTCAAGGAGACGAATTGATTCTAATTCTTCTTCTTGCAAACATATTTTCCGGATGATGAATATTAATATTTCTTATTCTATAATTTCATCGTAAGTATGCTAGGCTAAACTTGTAAGTGCTGGAATGAGGACATAAACTGTGGTTTTACCGTTTATCTCAAAGAACAATGATTTGTCTAATTGATTGGTATCACATGATTATTGTTTATATAAATGCTTGATCACCATTTAGATAATAAGTTGCTTACTTATTTTTAGGTGATTTGAAATAGAATTAAAATATTATGATAATCAACACATGGCTTAATAAACATTACAAATAATTGTTTGTGACTTATGCAATCAAAATAGGTAATAATGCAATTTAATGTGTTTCTAAGCATTTGAACTCGAAATAGGGATATTTTGGATTGTGTTTAGAAATCGATTTAGCTCACTCAGGAGAGATAGTTGAATACAATTGGATTATCGATCGTTAATTTACACATAAATTAGATTAGATAAATATACGTCAAGAATTCGAATGGAATAACATTTGGTGGAGTCAGATTCCAACACATTTTTCTCATAAAAGCTTTGTAAAAATCATTCTTCATGTGCATTTAGGTAGAATTTAGAATAAAAATTAGTAGAAAATACACAAACATCATTTCATTCTAGTGATTCGATTAAATTCGAGTTTCATTTCGAATAAATACAATTTAACTTAAAATCAATTATTCGTAGGAACGATACTTTTAACTCACTAAAACTACTACTTGTTAACATTCACGTACATATGCGGAATTTCACAGTACACAGATCACACTTAGCGAGGATTGTTGCTTGGAAAAATCAGATCACTATGCAAACTATCTTGTCCAGAAGTAGTAAGTTCTTGACCTGCCATTGTGATATCATACAGGTCTGATCGTTCACTCAACAATGCAATATTTTCTTCTGCATTTTTTTGTTGATTCCAAGGGTGTCTTGTAAATTTCCTCAATCCTTCCAACTCCATTGCCACTTCTTTCATTGTTGGTCTTTTATCACCCATCAAGTTTAGGCATCTTTTCACTAACTCCCCAATGGCTTGCAGTTGATCAAAACTAGCTTCCCTCAAAATACGGGGGTCAAGAATTTGAAATAATCTATTTTCTTTAACGGACGCGATGAAATGTGTAGCCAAATTCTTCTCATCTCCGGGTTTTGTGGGTGAAAGAGGTTTCTTTCTTGTCATAAGTTCGGCAAGAACCACCCCGAAGCTGTAAACATCACTTTTTTCAGTTAATTGGCTGGTTTGGAAGTACTCAGGATCCAAATAACCTAGGGTTCCTTGAACAAGTGTTGTTACTTGCGTTTGATCTAAGGGAACTAATCTCGAAGCTCCGAAATCTGATATTTTAGCAGTATATGTGTCGTCTAACAATATGTTGCTTGACTTTACATCTCGATGAATAATAGGCATAGAAGCTGAAGAATGAAGATAGGCTAATGCACCAGCAGCTTCAGCAGCAATTTTTAATCTATTTACCCAAGAAAACCAAGGCGTTTCACCATTATCATGTATATGGTGAAAAAGTGCACCATTTGAAACATATTCATATACCAGAAGAGGAACTTCGGCCTCCAAACAACATCCCAACAATTTCACCACGTTTCGATGTATAACTCGAGTAAGAACAATCACCTATTTAAGAAAATAATTTAAATTATTAAGTTTTCATGATTTAATAGCTTAAATTTTTTCAACAAGTGTCAATCATTATGTGTTCATAACTCTCGTTATTTGTGAAATTGTGCATATCAGGCTTTGATGTAAAATAGAATCCAACAGGGATGGGCGAGGTGTATGGCTAGGGCGAATGAAGTGTAGTACTTGTGGATCCAACAAAATGTGCAATTAATTGAATTTGAAAAGTAAAATTTAAGTATAAGAAAATGAAACCCAAACAATATGTCAATGCTTTGGATGAGGTTGTTGAATATTACCTCATTAATGAATTGCTCAGTTTGATTCTCATCCATTATTCTCGACATCTCGATTGCCACTACACGTCCATCATGTAGAATTCCTTTATAAACAGTACCATAGCCACCTTTGCCAATAATTCGATCTTCGGCATACTTGTTGGTGGCCTTTTCAAGTTCTTCAGCAGAAAATATTCTGGTTGATTCTATTCCATCCTCATTTGAAGAAATACGCTGCTTCAAAAGCAAACCACCATTTTGATGGAAGAATTTCTCTCTCATTTTAACGAGCTTTCTTTTCTTGATGCTAAAATATAGCCATGTAATAACAATGATTATCGATACGGAGGCAATGCTAAAACCTGCAGATATATTATGTAAATTAGATAATGAACAAAATTTTAACTAAGAAACGGCAACACTTCGTAGTTTAAATTGATCAAAAAAAAAAAAATCATAAATTCAACAACCCCATCTCACCTCCCTCAAAATTTTTTCACCCTTTGAAAATAAATAGTTAGAATTATGTGAATCGGCTTCGAAATTCTTCCTTTCGTGCTTGACTAAGAAAGGGCTTCTTCAGCTTAAAAACTGGTAAAAAGAATTACCTAGTAAGATCTTGAATATTACTGGGAACTGA
>CAIGRO010061742.1:0-23898 GCA_903798355.1 Fraxinus baroniana
AATGTAATTTTTTGTTTACTTATTTATTTATGTTAGACATTGGTTGGATCCCCATTTTCAATCATTACAGCGATATCGATCAGTTTTTTTGTACGGATGGGCACGAAGAAGAATCGAATTTAGAGATGTACATTTGATTAAGTTTAAAATGTTACTTATAAGTAAACTAAAAGTACATAAATGATTTTCATAATAGAAAATTACCCACTTGTCTGTAACATTAATTTTTTTACCTTAAAAAGTAAAAACAAAAATGTATTATTGCTAAACAAATTTAGAAGCAAAAAAATTACATACTAATCATGTTTGTCATATTAATCCATATCACTTATTTTAAATTAAAAATCAAATTACATTCAAAATAGATATAGAAATGAAAAAACTTAAAACAAGAGTTTTCTTTTTCTTTTGAATGTAATTAATACAAATGGAGGAATAAAAATTCTCCTCTTAAATGTATCAAAATAAAAATCTTTTTCTTTTTTTTTCTTTTTAAAAACACATTCTTCATTGAAATAATATTACATGAAAACTCAATTTTTTTTTTCTTATTTTTAAACTATACAGTCTTCATCAAACTATTATTCCAAAATGCTTTCTTAGCCAAAAATGGGAATAAAATAGACTACTAATAAGTAAATGAATTACCATCAATTTATATTCTTATACAAAAATGAACATGAAATAATAATAAAATACCCAATACTATATTAATTATTTTATTTTAAACACATGATATTAACTTTTATTAATACTTAAAAATTTAGTTTCAGTGAAAAAAGCATAGCAAAGTTTGGATTTAGTGGGGTAGATACAAATATGCGAAGAGTAAGTAACTCATAATTATTAGTAATTAGTAAAGTTTTTAAGATTGATGGATAATTTCTCCCATATTTGACTCTTTTCTTCCTAAATATTGATCACACTTAAATAATTTTTTCTTTTCAATTTATTGTCATTTGTATTTAAATAATTATATTATCTATTAATTATATTAATTAAACGTGTAATTTATAATTTTTGAATGAAAATGTTGGCAATGATAATCCCGCGTTGGACTCTCGTTATCCCAAAAAAATTATTATTATTATTATCTCTTTTAGTTTTAACCATACAATCTTCTATAAAATAATATTATACGTAAATCGAAAAAATTTCATTCCTCTTCAATCATAAATTCTCCAAAAAATACTACTTAAAACAGTATGAATCCAAATAATGAGGGGTGAACGGGGGCTATATAATGACAACATGTAAATTGAAGGTTTCTCATCAATCTCCACATTTTATTTTTATATATATTGTAATTGTGTGTGTGTGTGTAATTACAATTTAATTTCATGTAGCCCCCGTTTGGTACGGATTAGCATCCAACTTTTAATATAAGTCAAAGTCAAAACAATTAATTTTGATAACATATTTCATAAGTCTCACAACTTTTCAACAATACATTTTATCAACTTTTATCAAAATTTATTAAAATCTGATTTTAATCCTCACTAAACAAGGGTGCTAATCTCCTTTTAAATATAGAGCTCACTTTTCGGAGTACTTATAATTTTATATTAATTAAATTTAGTTTACTAATTAAAGCCGAAGTTCACACGTATAGATATAATTTTATTATAATTATATAATATAATATATATTAAAGGTTGCATTAATATAATGATAGATTAATTACAATATAAAATAAT
Source organism: Fraxinus baroniana (assembly GCA_903798355.1). Lineage (NCBI taxonomy): Eukaryota > Viridiplantae > Streptophyta > Magnoliopsida > Lamiales > Oleaceae > Fraxinus > Fraxinus baroniana. Next base: position 1,698 of record CAIGRO010061742.1, read on the forward strand.
ACAATATAAAATAATATTTATTATAACTTTAATATAATTATATATGTAGTCTAGCTCTATGATTAAACTTAATTAATTTGAATAATGTAATTTAAGTAATTAAACTTAATTTGATTAATATAAAATTCTAAGTGCATCAATATAAAATAATGAGCATTACACTTAAATGGATATTAAATTAAGTTAAATTAAATTAAATGGTACTATATTAAATATACAAGGACACAATTGACACATAGCTAAATATATAAGGTTAAAATTGGTATTCAAAAGTTTCTCCTCAATCCACACTTTTAATATATATTGTAGATAATAGCCATAAAATAGTCAAAATCACATCCAATTTAGTTTGAATCGCGAAATGAAACTAAAGATTCGTCTATGGAAAATTGTGCCCGTGCACTAGTAGAACCAAAATGGTTATTGGGTTGGGAAAAATAAAGTGGCCTATGCTGATAACATTTTAGTTAAATAAATTATGAATTCTCATTACAGTTATTGTTTATTTCTTTTATGAAAAATCCATTTTTGTCAATCTATTCTTTACTTCATCATATCTTAGCACCATAATTTTTTTTAACCATCAAAGCATTTTAAACAATATGTAAAAAAAAAAAAAAGATCTTCTAATTTCTCTTCTATTTTTAAAATTATCAGTTCTTTTTATTTTCATTTTTCACAAAGATATTTGAAATTTACAAACACAGATGGTAATGATTTAACAAAAAAAAATAAAAATTGCTTGTTTACAATTAAGCAACAACACATTCGTTATGAAGGTGGTGCAGGGAAGATCAAGTAAACGAAACTTTTGAAAGCATACGATGGGGTATTGCCCCTCGTGGGTGGTTGTGGAGGCAGAGCGGGATCGATTTGCCCGATCAGGTCGTAGGGATCTAGAAGGCAGCTTTCTTCGTCGGGGTTCAAGGGTATAAACACATAGAAGCCAGTGAGTATAGATAATTTCTAATGTTAAATTACACGAGCCTTTAAATTGTTGGCAGAAGATTAACTTCGTGAAGTGCTCGGCATGGACATTTATGTTATTGCTCTGTAATGATATGCTATTCAGCAAAAAAGTTATTAGAAGAATGTTTCAAATATGGGGTTGAAAATGCATGTGATTGCAAAAAAATAAAATAAAATCCACACATCACGGAGATACCGTGTCCGTGATGTGCAGACACCGTGTACCGCTGGTGTCCGCGCATCGTGTCTTCGCGATGTGCGGATGAATTTTTTTCAGTGCACAAGTGCAATAACTTGTGTTGAAAAAATAGATTCCGCATCTCCGCATGCCGTGGCTCCGCGCCGTTTTTTTATTTTTTTATTTTTTTTTTCAGCGCGGAGATACGTTCTCCGCATCGTGTCTCTACAACTTTTTTTCTGTCTTTTCTGTTAAATAACATGTTCAATTCATTAGTTTTTTTTCACTTTCTTAAACTTCTTACTCTCTCAATTAGTTCTTATATTGTTTACTTTGAACTCCAACTATTTGATAATTTATCTTATTATTTTTATAGATAATTCAAAAATATCCGCTGATGAAGAGCCTAATGTTCATAACCCTGAAACTATTTTTCAAAGTACAAATGAGTCCTACAATGTCTTCATTCGCCAACAACAAAATCAAAGACATGGGGATCGACGAAATTGAATTAAAACTGAAGGTTCTACTTCAAATGCTTCGCATTTCAGTTTTTTTTTAACAGTTTTCATTTTTTTTACATGCTAACAATAATCTACGACAAAATCATTTTTATCTGGATTGTTATATGATTTTACTTTAGCGATTGAAAAAAATTCAAATAATATACACGGGAAAGATTTTTTACAAAATATCTCTAATACGAAAGTTCATAGAGAAAGAATATATATAAAATTTCAATTGCAATACCAATTAGTTAACAAAAAGAGCTATTGTAACAAAACCAAATAATCAGTTTGTGTATATATTTGAAATGGAAGTTGCAAAAATGAACAGTGATTTGATCATTCTCTTTTTTATAAATTTATTTATTATTTATTATAGTAGTTGTGTGTGTGTGTGTGTGTGTGTTTGTGTTATTATTATTATTATTATGTTTTTCATTTTCATTTTTTTTTAACTGAACTAATAATAATCTGCACGGGCTCCAGCCCGAAAGAAATCTCAGTCCGCAAATTTGCCGAATTTGAGGTTGCCGAAAAGATTGAACCGGCCGGCATGCTTAAGTTAAATTACATTGTTAACGTCCCCGTTGTGTTTTAACACTCTTCCACTCCAAGTCTCCTTCACAAACTCTGCCGTCTCACAGATCTGTTCTCCGTTTATCTTGTAGATAGACAAACTGACAACTGATAGCCATGAATATGGTGATTAGGGTTTTTCTTCTCCTTCTCACCATCTTCTCTTCCAGCTATCCCACTCTATGTATCTACGAAGACCAAGTCGGCCACATGGACTGGTCTCTCTCTACATATAATTTTAATTTTTAGTGATTTTTTCATTATTATGCAGATTATATGATTGGACTCTCGTAATTTTTCATGATTATAGTGATTTGATGATTGGAGTTTCATAATTATGTAGGCATCAACAGTACATAGGGAAAGTGAAGCACGCAGTGTTCCACACACAGAAGGCGGCACGGAAGCGCGTTGTGGTCTCCACCGAGGAGAACGTTGTTGCTTCACTTGATCTTCGTCGTGGCGAGATTTGTAGGTTTCAACCTTCAGTGTTTTGCTCTTAACTCAATTTATTTTTAAGTGAGCAGTGCAATTAATGGTAAATGTTTGGATGTGATGCAGTTTGGAGACATGTTTTGGGGCCCAACGATGTCATTGATGCAATAGATATCGCGCTCGGGAAGTGTAATTACCATCCTCGTATCTTGCCTGAGATTTTTTCAATGGGTTATTTGGCTAATAGTTATCAACAACCACTAGGTTTCCGTGTTTTATCTTTAAGATTTGAATTGGTGCTAAATGCCTCTGGTCCATATTTCCATAGGAGTAGTAAAAGCAAATAGTTGCCTAATATCTTGTACTCTTTGATCAGCTTGTGAAAGTTTATAGTTATTATCAATTCTAGTAAAATGGGAACTATTATTGCTTGACACCCTAAACTGGTAGACCCCTCTTCTCTTTCGTACCTCCAAATGAGCTGATCTAGATCCGCTCTATTTTTAGCTTGTCCGTTACTCCTATCTGAATTTCCCCCAAATGCTTCTATTTGGGTAATAAACTTTCAATTTAGTTGCTTCAAATGAGAAAAAAGTTCTTTTGCTAGTGAAAATTGAAGTTTAGGTTCATGTATATTTGATTTGATATAAATATTTTATATTTTTGCAGATGTTATTACCCAGTCATCAGGAGGAACTATCTTAAGAGCTTGGAACCTTCCTGATGGCCAGATGATTTGGGAGTCAACACTTTCTGGCTCAACGACGTCAAAGTTGTTATTATCAATTCCAGTGAGTAAAAATTGTTATGTTTCCTTAAGCCTTCCAAACAACCATCTTCAGATATCTCTAAATGGCTTGGCCTCATATTACCAATGCATGACAATGTGCACTTGAAAGCAATTCACTTGGTCTAGTGAACAGTACACGAAGCTACACTTCTCTAGGTTGTGGTTTTCTCTGAGATGAATGTTCCATGAATTATTTGCTCAAATTTACAGAACCATAGCATGCCCACTGAATGTGGTAATATGAAGGACCCTTATGTAGAACAATTATGGGACTCTTTTATCATATTGAAAACTTGGATGGGTAATGGTTGAAAGAGGGATGTACTCAGGATTCAAAAATAATGGAGGGATAGTATGAGCTTACCAACACTTTGTATGAGGAAATTTTATTTTTATAAAAGCAAAAAAGCCTAGTTAGGGGGCATAGTTATCCTCCTTAAGTCCATTTTCTTAGTTTCATTTGCAGATGAACCATCAAGAATTATTTGTTCCTCCGTTGCGGTTGCCATGTACTAAAATTTTCAATAAATCACTACTACACCTCCAGTACTTTAAGAGATGATAGATTTCAATTTGAATAGAAGATCAAATATTTAGCAAAATAAACCTAAAGGAAAATGCGTGATTAGAACATTAAATCCTGGTCAATCAGAATTTAACAAATAACTAACAAGAAATTCCAGTATCTTTACTCAAAGATAAAGGACCATTAAATGAAAATGATGACTCATTGGAATTACTCAAAAAAGATCTATATATTTTTAATTAACGTCTCTTCCTTGTGTATCAAAATATAGAAATTGCTTATTAATCACTATATCCAGATGAATCACATAACAAGAACAAACATGTTGCAACAAAGAAAGAAGAAGAAGTTCCCATCAGTCAGGAAATGACTCTCCATAGATATTTAATTGTTAACAACACTTGATACAAAAGATTTTCAGAAATATAATTATGTACTATGGTTTGGTGCAGACAAATTTAAAGATTGGAAAGGACGATGTGATCTTTGTGTATGGTAGTGGATGTCTTAATGCTGTTGCAAGCATCGATGGCGAGGTTATCTGGAAGAACGAGTTAACATCTGAAGGGTTTGAACACTTACAAACTCTATTTTTCCCCAGTCTACTACATCCTAACACTGATTTTGGTGTGTTTCTGTCATTTTGCAGTGGCGATATTCAACAGTTAATTTATCCTGAGGGAACTGACATAATATATGCCATAGGTTTAGTTGGTTTCGCTCAGTTTGAGGCTTATCAAATCAATGTCAAGACTGGCGAGCTGCTGAAGCATAGCAGCATGGTATTCCCTCCAGGTTTCTCTGGGGATTTGTCATTTATAACAAGTGACATAGCCGTGGCACTGGATTCCACTGGATCAATTTTGGTTGCAGTACACTTCCAGGATGGAGCAATTAGCTTTCACCAGACACCCGTGTCAGAGCTTGGTTGGGATTTTTCAGGGCCAGCAGTTATGCTACCCACTAAACTTCCAGGAATGTTTGCTTTGGAGATAAATAAATCTATTGTCTTTATTAAGGTGACAAATGAAGGCAAGTTGGAGGTATTGGACACACTTGGTCACTCAACTGCGGTTAGTGAGTCTCTGTATCTTTCAGAAGGCCAACAAGCTTTTGGGCTAGTTCAGCAGGGAGATGGCAAGATAATTCTAACAATGAAGCTCGGTAATGATTGGACAAACAATTTACTTCAGGAAACCATTCAGATGGACTACCAAAGGGGAATTGCTCAAAAGGTTTTCATCAATACTTATGTCCGAACAGATAGGTCTAACGGATTCAGGGCCCTGATTGTCATGGAGGACCATTCTTTATTCTTGTTACAGCAAGGTGAGATCGTCTGGAGTAGGGAAGATGGGCTAGCTTCTATTACAGATGTAATGGCATCAGAATTACCAGTTGAAAAGGATGGTGTATCTGTCGCAAAAGTTGAGTACAACCTTTTTGAATGGCTTAAGGTAGGACCTCAATAAAGTTCTGTTTAAGGATATTGGCATTGCCTCGTGAATTTTAGGGCGTTATAGTTTCATTTATTTTCTATAATTAAGCTCTGAAAAAGAAGAATAATTATCATTTTGGATTTATATCATATTACGTATGGCGTAAGTTTACTTTTCTTCCATGAGGATTGGGTTTGGTCCCATTGAATTAAAACCACTTTAAATTTATGCCTCTCCTTAATTTTAAGGTCATGTAGCATAGTCTTGTAAATTAGATTGTGCTTATCATGGGTATCTAAGTACCGTTTAATAGGTCTTAGGCTTTTATTTATTTTTTATGCTGAGACCAAATGTTCAAGCATAGAAAGACACATATTGTACTATGTCTTTTTGAAACTTATGGAAAAATAGAGGAATTTTTTTTACCTTATTGTTGCTTTTGCTAGTATCGCCTTGTCATTTGCATTAATGAACTGGATGTATTTCATTAATCGTGTCTTTGTTGTGCCTTCCTTTGAAAGGGTCATCTCCTGAAACTCAAAGGTACTCTTATGATAGCAACCCCTGATGATGTAGCAGCAATCCAGAAAATGAGGTTACAAAGCTCTGAGAAAAGTAAGATGACCCGAGACCACAATGGGTTTCGAAAGCTACTTATAGTACTTACTCGAGCAGGAAAACTTTTGGCACTGCACACAGGAGATGGAAGGATTGTGTGGTCTCTCTTACTGGATTCTCTTCGTAAATCCGAAACATGTCAAAATCCCAGAGGGCTTAGTATGCATCAGTGGCAGGATCCCCATCACCATGTATTGGATGAAAATCCATCAGTTCTTGTTGTTGGCAGATGTGATCACAGTACAGATTCCCCTGGGGTTCTCTCCATTGTTGACACATACACAGGACAGGAGCGCAATCACATGGGACCCACCCATTCTATTACACGTGTTATTCCACTGCCTTTTACTGATTCAGTGGAACAGCGTCTGCATTTGCTGCTGGATGTTAATCTGCAAGCTCGCTTATACCCCAGAACTAATGAGGCTCTTGATATTTTCCAGCGTGAATTAGGAAATATATATTGGTATTCGGTTGATGTTGACGAAGGGATTCTGAAGGGTCATGCAGTGCAGAGTAATTGTATTCTGGAGATTGCAGATAGCTACTGTTTCAACACAAGGGATCTCTGGTCAATTGTATTACCATCAGAATCAGAAAAGATAATTGCAACTGCAACCAGAAACTCAATTGAGGTGCTTGTTTATTCTTTCTTTTCCTTTTAGTTTAGAATGTGAAATGTTGGGCTGGTATGCAACTTCCAGTTTTTCTTAAGGTAGTAATGATACGATGCGGAGGACAATGTGATCTCTAAATTTGTTAAATTGTTCCTTTTGTTAATTACACCTATACCTACAATCTTGTCAACTGAACTACTTAATTGAAATGTATACCTGCAATAGTAAAATCTTCCTCTTGCTCAAAACATAGCCTAGTTCATTCAACTAAATTTTGTGTCTCATTAGCGAACTTTGTGTTATTTTTTCAGCACTGGTTTACATATAAAAACCCCCTACCATGAGAACTGATAATTAATTGCTAGTGTAAGTTTAAATAATCACTAGGAGTATCATCTAAGACTAAAATATTGTCAAAGTGAACATCAGCCACTTTTGTTGTTGAAGGAATAGAAAATGGGATAGGGAATTTCTTGTCATGTGAGCTGGGACAAGATTGCTTGCTTTATGAAAATTTTAACATCTTTCTTTTTCTGGAATTCTGGAACTTGAAAGGAGAATATCTTCCCACCTTACAACAAGGTCGTTAGCTGTTTTACGTGCCTTCTTTGTAGTGCAGCTGTAGACTTTCTGTCAATGTGACTTTAATATGTTTTATGAGTTCAACTGCAAATTGACGTCTTGCTTTAAAATATTTTATATAGTTTGAAGATTTGAGGCTGCAAATAGTCTTCTTTATTGGGTCTCACAGCTCTTTCCTGCTTTGTGGGTACTGTAGTTTGAAGAACAAGCATTAACAGAAGACTTAATGCTGAGTCCTGCATTTCTTTATATCTCTAGTGCAGATTTTGATGTGTCTTTGAAAGTAAGCTTTTAGGGAGTGTGGTATTGTTAGACTTAGGAATATCTAATGCACATTTGTCCTCTACTTATTATTTTTCTTTATTATGTCAATAAAGACCGCATTAAAGTCGAAGGTTTCCTAGTTAATTTCTGCCCTGTTAAATTTATGTATAATATCCCTGGTGGTTCTGGTGGGAGGGCATATCGTATTGGATTTGGTTTTGTTGTATCAGTATTCAGGTATTATACCTTTGGTTTGATTGAATCAAGTATTCGAGTATTTGAAGTAACATCATATATGACTTGCATATGCATGATGAATAGATGGATTCATGTAATTTCAACATTGACTTCAACATACCACAACCCCCCTCCTTCACTGATGCTTGGAACTGGCTACAAAGTAACATAGCCAGAGTTTGTTGTATGCCTAATGAATAAATGTGGCAAAAGTTCTTCTCTTGTCTAGCAAAACGACCTGTCATTTCATAGTTCAGAATGTTTTTTCCTTGACCTCTGTATTTTATGGTATCTTAGGAAGTTTCAGTTTTGTTGCTGTATATGGTGACTTTGATTTTGTTTTCTTTTGATTTCTCATCCTCTTCAGGCTGTTCATACCCAAGCAAAGGTGACATCTGATCAGGAAGTCATGTATAAATATATATCAAAAAACTTGCTCTTTTTGGCCACTGTTGCACCTAAAGCCGTTGGTCCCATTGGTTCAGTCACCCCCGAGGAGTCATGGCTAGTCGTTTATGTAATTGATACCGTGACTGGTCGTATACTGCACCGCATGACTCATCATGGTTCACAAGGTCCTGTCCGAGCAGTAAGTCTTGTCTTTCCTTCATCCATCGATGTAAAAAACAAGAGAAAACTATGTTCGGTCCTTTTGAATTTTCTGAGAGTCTTTCTTATGTATGAAAAAACTGAATATTCACCCCAAGATTTACTTTCTGTGAAGGTCTTTAGCGAGAATTGGGTTGTCTACCACTATTTCAATTTAAAGGCACATCGATACGAGATGTCTGTGATTGAGATCTATGATCAATCTCGTTCGGTATTTCTTCATCCAGATCTCATGCATTACGTAAGTTCCCCATATTCTGAGATATCTAAAGCTTTCTCATATGCAGGAGAACAAAGACATTTTGAAGCTTCTTCTTGGGAAGCATAATCTGACTTCACCTATCACAGCCTACTCCCGCCCAGAAGTTATCACCAAGTCGCAATCTTATTTTTTCACGCATTCCTTGAAAACACTAGCAGTAACATCAACGGCTAAAGGAATAACTTCCAAGCAACTCCTCCTTGGCACAATTGGAGACCAGGTCAAGTTTAGTGATTACTTGTCCTAATTTCCATTTTTTTACATTTTCCTTCCACTCTTCCGTTATTTGGTACCTTCCTTTGTTGCTCTTTGAGTATTTTGTGTTACGAAAATTATATATGAAATGGTTTGTTACTTCAGTCAATGTTGATCATTCATACATTATTATATGTAAACATTGTACAGGTTTTAGCTCTTGACAAGCGCTTTTTAGATCCCCGGAGAACAATCAACCCTACGCAAGCTGAGAAAGAGGAAGGAATAATCCCGCTTACTGATTCGTTGCCAATTATTCCCCAGGTGAAAACATTTTCCTAAGTTTGTTGTCTCAATAATAACCAATAAATGATTTGATCTAGACTTATGTGTATATGACTATCGTGAATTTATAAAAAATGATCAATATAAACCAAGTTTGCAATGCATAGAATTTAGATGCATTGATGATATATGTGTTGGTACAAATTTGATACCAATACGTTGATTTTCAAAACCATCACGTATAGAATTTAATGGAGCAATTGTCAAGATTGTAAACATCTTGAGTTCGAAGAGGTTGATTAAGGTAAGTGTTGAGTTTGATAGGGATGTGTTTCGTACATTCAAAAGAAGTACTCCTTAGCTTGAATTGCTATTTTCCCACTTAAATATTGCTGTAACGTCTGAGTTAGTCTTTGGTGTAACTAACTACCAATAGATAAATTTTCAGCTAGCTTGTCTACCTAATTCAGAACATTGGAATCGCTTAAAATTTCTTCCCAGCATTATAGGGGATATTCTTTGTCAACATTATGTATATTAATGCACATACTCATTTTTTAGATTACTTGGCTGAATAGTTGATAAGGTGGTGACTCAAGATGATTTAGTTTCCACTGCTAAATATAAAACGTCCAATTGTTACTAAAGTCCATTTTGTTGAGAATAATGCAAATTGCTGCTATTCATCATCACCGTTTACCCATAAGGAGTAATGTGGCAATTAGATTTAATTGATTTGCCATCAGAAGTGTGGGATTTAAAATGACAAATCAATTAATGACAACGGCGATGATTGGTAAGCACTGCCTATGAATAGAAACACTGATCCATGGGCTCTTTTTGCAGTCATATGTGACACATGCTCTTAAAGTGGAAGGCCTTAGAGGCATCACTACTGTACCTGCTAAGCTGGAGTCAACCACCCTTGTTTTTGCCTATGGAGTGGATCTGTTTTTCACCCGGCTTGCACCATCGAGGACTTATGACTCTCTTACAGAGGATTTCAGTTATGCTTTGCTTCTCATCACGATTGTTGTCCTCATCATAGCAATTTTTGTGACATGGGTTTGGTCGGAAAAGAAGGAGCTGCAGGAGAAATGGAGGTGAGTCGAAGATGTATCTTTGGCCTATAACATTTTTTATTTACAACTAGCTGTAAACCCGGTTAATCTTTTCAAATGGCTCCCGGGTTTGTTTCAATTTTTCTTAAATGGGTAAAAATATTTATGCCCGGTGTTGTAAATTTAGAATGGCCAGTAGAGAATTGATGAACTGTTTACACTCGCATAGTAGGCTCACCTCTACAGATTTTGTCATGCCATCTTGGAATTTTCTATTATTGAACCTGGAAATTGTTGATCAGGAATTTATTTTTTCATGTCACCACCTCTACAGATTTTATCACGGCATCATCTAAGATGATTTTTTTTTTTCATGTTTTTTAAGTATTGTCTTTTGATCAAATGGCGAATTTCTGACTAATTTCTTAAAAGATCTGTATATCAAGAAAAAGTCAATAGAAACTCAAATTTGTATTTCAAAAAGAATGGACTAAGCTGCAATGTTCAGTGATATTAATCCCACCTCAAGTGAAGAGTTAATTTCACTGATCGTCACTGACATTTGTGCAAAATTTCTAATTGGTCCTTTAATTATTTTTTTCAGTTGTTCTATATGTATATTACAACTTAAATACAAACGATATGACGAGATTTGATTATGTTAAATCTCATCAAACAAGTAAAAAAAGAATCGAATAATGTTATTTGTATATAGTGAAGTTATATAATGGTTTACATATGAATGAAATGTCAAAAAGAGGGTGAATTTTTTATTCTTTTTTCTTTTATTTGATTAAAGAAATTATGATCTAATTATATTTTATTACATCATGCGTATCTAAACTATTATGAAAATCATTATATATATGTAGTACAATCGAAAAAAAAAACTTCCTCGCTATCACTTTGACACTTCTTGTAAACGATTATCAGATTTTGTAAAAAATTATGTGCAAGAAGCATTTTCTTTATTTTTTAATCCCGTTAGTGAGTGTGAAGTTGTTAAACTTTACACACAATCACTTCGTGAGAAAAATCAGTTGTGCTACATGTATATAATGATTTTCATATACATGATGTGGTGGATATGATTGAATCAGAATTTTTTTTAAAAAAATCACTTTCTTTTTTATACATTATTTGTATGTAAATCATTATATAATTTTATTATGTACAAATATTCTTATTCTAGATAATATGATTTGTAGCTGTTTCCATTTTCGCACGGAGACACGCGGTGTCTTTGTGTGGCATGGAGACACAGTCCGTGTCTTCGTGCTTAACATATATATTTTTTTAATTACATATCAAACCCGTTGTCCTTAGCAAAAACCTCCAATCTCTATCACATGTAAAATTTAAACAACCATTTTTCAAAAGAAACAATCACAGTCAGATTTAAACAAGAAAATTAAGTAAGATAACAGCTAAACTAAGTCATGCAAACGTCAGAGCTCACACAGAACAGAAGCAATTATAGGTGCAGAAAAAAGAAAAACAACAAAAAGCTTACAAGGTAAGGATCCAAAATATCAATGACATAGAGCCAATAATCGTCTTGAGACACTACTATTTCACTACTATCATCTAATTCCTCCGTGTAACCTGAAGAAAGCACAAAAAAAAAAAAGAGCAAAAATGAAGTTAATATTTTATTAAAATAGAAATAAAAAAAATCAAATTTGAGAAACTTCCACACAACAGAAACCCGTTTTGGGATTGTAGATGGAGAAGAGCTTTCTTCTGAACTCCAAGTCAGCTAGGGGGATCCGAACCTATACCCAGGTCTGGCACCCGAATTTTTTACTCTTGGAGTTGAGAATCGTCCCAACAATACTCGATACAAGAAGGATCAAGTTCCGGTCGGCAACATCATTAGAGTCGGAGCTCCGAATTCCAACGAAAAAGCACCAAAAATCCCGGAGCATTGTGGTAAGGTAGAGTATTTCGGGTTCAGTTCTTGCAATGAACAGTTTATGAAGGAAAGCACGGAAGTGGACAATTTTGTGATACAGATAGACTTGGAGTGTGTTGGAGAGAGATTTAAAATCTGATTAAAATTGAAAAACTAACCGTTATTGTTGACTTTTATTAGACGAGTGAGACTCAATAATAGTTATATTTTCAATTTTAATTGGATTAAAATCAATACCGAACAAGCCCTTGGAATGGAATGGAGGAGTGAAGAAATATGGTTGGTTGAGTGGAAAAATAGAGAAGACAGAGTGGTTGATAGCGAAAAAAATGAATTACGACGACCAAAAATCGCAACACGTGGCGTGTCCTTTCTTTGCCTTTTTTATATTGTAGTAATAAATCATCATTTACAAGTCCTTTATTTCTTTTATACAAATTCTCTTGGACTCTTTTTAAAATCAATTCTATGACAATTAATTAAGAAAATTATTCACATTTTAGCTTCTGGCTCCATTAAAATTATTATTTTTTCGTTTTCTTTTTATTAATCACACGTTTTTCATTAAAATAATATTACACGTAAATTCAATATTTATTTCTTTTTTAAGTACACATTCTCTAAAAAAATATTACTCCAATATACAATTTATATGAATGTATAAGCACAAGATACAATTCCTCCTTGACCTTTGGATGTTTATATGCGCCGTTCGAACTAGCCATGTCAACGAGTCAAGTCACGAGTAGAAATTCAAAGCTCGGGCTCGGCCCCCGTGCAAAATAGGTCTGAGTTTTTTTGGATCGAGTCAAGCCGAGCAAAAGTTCGACCAAAAAAATGAGGCTCGGTCCGAGCCGAGGCCGCTATTTTTTTTTTTAAAAAAAATTGTTATAAATTTATAATTTTTTATAATGTATTTAAAATTTGTGTAATTTATAGGTGTTATAAATAATAATTAAATATTAATATATAAAAAAACACATTTAAACTTATTTTTTTTTTATTACTCAGTCACGGGCCGGGCCTACAACGCCACTGATTACAGTCGGTTATATACATTCATGTAAACGCTAAGACACTCGAGTTCTCTCCATTATTTACTCGCCGTTCGTCAAGGAGTCTCTTCTAATGGAAGACAATAATCCCCCTGCCGCCGCCGCCGCCACGGAACCGAAGCCTTTCCAATCAAAAAGTTGGGCCGACGTAGCTGATGAGCCCGATCCGGAGCAAGAGGAAGCCGAGACCTCGGATGAAAAATCCGACCTCCAGTTGGATTCACTTTCCATCGACGAGTCCAAGAGAGTCAACACTAACCTCACCGATCCTGATGATTCCAGAATTGAAGCTGTATGACCTCTCTTTTACTGTGCATTGATTATTAACATATTTATATGATTGTGGATCTGATTTCTGGGTTATCCTTAGCTCTTTTTTCAGAAATTAAAGATTTTGAGTAGAATTTCGACTATTTACAATCTGTTAGTTTAGAGTTTTATAAAGATTGGTATTCTGAGTTGATATCTGAATTTAATTAACTTTATGCATTTGTAAAATATTGCAAGGGATCTATCTTTTTGAATTTTTTTGGTTCAATATTAGTGAAATTATGCGTTAACTTGGAATTTGTTGACCTCGGTATTGCATGGTGATGTAACCAACTGATCCGGCTTCACTCACGTCCACGTGGTCTAGCTCTTGCACACTTGGACAAACCATTAGAGGATGTGGTCTTCTCCAGCAGTGGGGAGCATCACGAATTGAACCTCAATCCGCAACCTCCAGCTTCACAGCTCAACTATGGAACTCTACCCAGCTGAATCAATTGAACTTGTAACCAAAATTAAAAGTAAAACAGAATTGGGGAGGGTGAAATGGATGAAAATAAGTAGAATGGGAGGTGAGAACTGAATTGAATATCTTCATTTAGCAACTGAAAATTCAGAAAATGACGACTGATTTCCACCACGCACATGGCTGTATCTATATCTGTTCAGTACGAGTAAAGTTGGATTTTTGAAGCCAAGAAAAACATAAAACATTTCTTCAATTCCTATTACAATTTATTTAATTGAACAAAAGCAAAACGGTGCCATTTTCTCTTAAACCAAATGTTGCCGTTTTGGATTTGAATTTCAGTAACTGCTGTTAATTCCTTCTTCTTCCTCCACTTCTGATTTCCTGCCTTTCTTTCCATGGCTGGTTCTTCTTCCCCCTTTTCCCCAATTGCTCCTCCCGTGACAACCCTCCCTCTCACCTTGATTTTGTCCCCAAGATCTGTAGACAGAGAAATGGTATTTGACCCAATCAGCAATTCCCAAGTTGCGTCCTCTGGAAGTTTATCAGACCAATGAATGAACATTGTTCAGCCAAATGATTCCTGCATTTCACCCAATGAGATTCCAAAATGGAGAGGGTGTAACGATTGATCTAATCTCTCCTTTTAGACCACAAGTGAACACAGGAATATAGTAGGATTTAGGGACATGAGGTAATGCGAGCATCACCTGTGATTTCAATTCCTCGAACTTCTGATATTCCTCTATAGTTCCAAGTTGCTTGATCTTATTGAAGCTTTTTGCTACTTCTTCCCCCATTGTTTCCGCAAATCTCCTACAAAGTTCCTTTGAAAATAGATTCCAACTAGCTCCTGGGTGATTGGCTATGAATCCATCAAACCAGATGTCGACCTTCCCCTTCAAGTACATTTCTGCAACCCCTACTCGGAGTTCATCTGGTACTTGGTGTTGTTGAAAATATTTCCTGGCCTTTCTCAACCATTCCCTAGGACCTTCTCCCCTAAAATGAGGGAAATCGATCTTAGGTAGCCCAGTATTTCCCTTCAATTCACCTCTGGTGATGACACTAGTCTCATTACTACTGGCTCCTGTTGTAGAAGTCACACTTCCAGGTTTCAATTCAACTATAGATTCCACTATTCCCTTGTTCTTCTGAATAGTTTTCAAATCAGCAAAGATTTGAGCCATAAATGCAACCACCTTCTCATACTTTTGGTTCAATTCCAGTACATCATCTTCTATTTTCTCCTACCTACTACCCAGTACTTGAAGAGTTTTGTTTGTGGATACAAAGTTTATTCTCCAGTCTGCTAGTAACCGCTTTAAAAGCTGTACCCAAATATGCCCCTTTGAGATATAGAGGGCATTTAATGGAGATTAAAATTAGATTTTTAATAGATTGTGATAGAAGTTGTTGAAATTTGTGATTGAAAAGTTGTGGGACTCAGGAAAGATGTGATTAATATTGATTGTTTGACTTTAACTTAAATTAAAATCTGATTTTAATCCGTACCAAACAAGGCTATAATTTTTTCAAATGTTCATCAATTATCGATCTTGTATCCATCTCTAACAATTACCCAATAATATACGCTCGTTTTGATACCAATTTGTCACGAATTGAACCTCAATTTGCAATCTCTAGCTTCACAGCTCAACTACGGAACTCTACCCAGCTGAATCAACTGAACTTTTAACCAAAACTAAAAGTAACTGAATTGAAAATAATGAGAATAAGAAGAATGGAAGGTGAGAACTGAATTGAATCTCTTCAACTAGCAACCGAAAATTCAGAAAATGACAAGTGTTTTCCACCTTGCACATGGCTGTATCTATATCTGTTCAGTACAAGTGAAGTCGGATTTTTGAAGCCAAGAAAAACATAAAACGTTTCTTCAATATCTATTACAACTTATTTAATTAAACTAAAGCAAAACGTGCCGTTCTCTCTTAAACCAAATGCTGTCGTTTTGGATTTGAATTTCAGTTACTGCTGTTAGTTCCTTCTTCCTCCACTTCTGATTTCCTGCCTTTCCTTCCATGGCCAGTTCTTCTTCCCCCCTTTCCCCAATTGCTCCTCACGTGATAGGGAGGCAGCCTCGTGCACTTTTACGGTCAAGTCAATCACTAGTATATGTGTATTTAAGTGTGGGACGTGCGAAAGACGTGAGCCACACTAGTGTTTGGACATCGGGAGTATGAGAGAAAAAAAATGAGAGTAATATAACAATTGAGTGTGTAAAATTGCTTTACCTTCAAATGTCATTAAGTGTAAGCTTTTATAGTAGAAGAAGATGAATAATTACGTTAAATGAAAAGACATGTGGCCTCATCCTAATGGTCGAGACATATTTTCTTAGGTGTCACTTCATCAATCATAGGTCGAGGGATATTTAATGTTTATGAAAAGTAGCCATCCTATAGTCTGACCTCGAAAAAGTAGAATGACATCTGCTGTAGAGTTGTCACATCAATCATTCGTAGGAAGATCATTTTACAGAAGATCTCTTTAAAGTGGTGAAGTAGGAGATGTCTTTTCTCATTAAAGAGGCTAATTGCCTCATTCACTCTGCAGCAAGTTATAGCATCTCGCTTAGGACATGAAGGGTCGGTATCTACATGACACCTCGGCTGGGTGATGTATTACTTCGGCTACCAATGATATGGCCTTGACTGGGCCAAGTAGAACAAAATGTGGATTGCGAGACTGATTATGCTTGTTAGCTTGCTGCCACGTGGAGCCATTAGAGTAAGCGTAATAGAATTAGGTTTCTTGTTTTTTTAAATTTCTTACTCCATCAATAATTAATTGAAGTTTTCATTTAAATTCTCCATACTTTAAAGGTTTTATTTGGTTGTAGCCTTGTAGGTTTACTTCTTTCAGAAACTCTTCTAACCTTTTTGGTTCTTCCGCAGTTCACTGTTGGTTGTCAGTTAATTTTCATATTTATATATACTAGTCTATGACAAAAATGTTGCTCATTTGGACCATTTGTGGTATGCTTATTTGGGGTATTGATATTGAAAATGTAGGTTACATCTGGTGACACTCCATATACATCAGCTAAGAGATTTGAGGATATAAATCTGTCACCTGAATTATTGAAGGGTCTGTATATTGAGATGAAGTTTGAGAGGCCTAGTAAGATTCAGACTATTAGTTTGCCAATGATTCTAACTCCTCCATACAAGAATTTGATAGCTCAGGCTCACAATGGCTCTGGGAAGACCACATGTTTTGTGCTTGGTATGTTGAGCCGTGTCGATCCAAACCTCAAGGCTCCCCAGGCACTTTGTATCTGCCCCACCAGAGAATTGGCCATTCAGGTTTGTTGATTGTCATTTTTGGTAATATTGTTCATATTTACTGCTTGCTTTGGTACTTGGAAGGAGGGGGTGGGCATGAGAAGTAGGGATCACATGTACTTGAACATATGTTTGAATACATTTGCAGTTATTTATATTTGACATTCAAACCACTAGAAGTAGTCATTTTTTTGGTCTGCCATTCTTGTTATATCGATTTAAGTTGATTACAAACTGATAATCACAGGCAAAAATTGCTGTTAAGTCTTGAGGGTTCTATTAGAATTTGAGTGTCTACGTAAATTCAAGGAATATGATGGGTGGTTACCAATTTCAGTTCCATCAAAAGTTCTAAACTCGAGTCACAGTGTATGCTTCTAATAAATAGGTGCATGCATTCTGGTTGCTGTGTGAAGCTTTATTAATGAATGTAACTCGTGAGTATTCTTAGTCTGATTATGAAACTGAATGAATTTTGCAGAGTATGGAAGTGCTCCTCAAGATGGGGAAATACACTGGGATAACTTCAGAATTAGCAATACCATCAGATTCTGCAAACTACATACCAATTCATAAGAGGCCACCAATTACAGCACAAGTAATTATTGGCACCCCTGGTACGATAAGTAAGTGGGTAGTAGCAAAGAAACTGGGAGTGAGTCAAATGAAGATTCTTGTTTTTGATGAGGCAGATCACATGTTGGCTGAGGTAATTAACGTTTCGCTATGGGGATAAATTTACTCCCACCTATATGTACGATTACTCAATTTCTTCTGTTTGCTGCTTTGTTGGTTGGCTTTATTGAATTCTTCTCAGTAATGTCTTTAAGCTGCTGCTTGCTCTTGTTCATCACCTCTTACAGACCTTCTGATTCTTTTAACTCTAATGTTAGATCAATGAACAAGACACTTACTTGGTGGAGTTGAATTTTTTTTTAATTGTCGATTAGCACCAACATATACTTGCAAGATCCTCTCCATACACATTGTTCTTGCTTGCTTTGAGGAACTGGAGGTTGAAAAATTAATACGGTCAGCTATCATTTTGTTGAAAAAGAAAAAGAAAGCCAGTAGACGAACTTAATTTGATTGCTCATGCTTAAGGTCCTCATTTTTCTTCATATTTGATCCATGGAAGATTCTCTCTCTCTCTCTCTCTCCTGCTGTTTCATTTTTTTTATTACGAATTGTATTGTATTCTTGAATTGACTGTATTATGTTTCAACTTTGGACGGTCAGAAGGATTTATTATCCTCTTAACGTTGAAGATGTTCATCCGTTAAACTCTAATATTGGTGTACTAATCACAATCCTTGCTGTATCGTGGCACATGGAATACTTCTTATGTGGCAGTTCATGTTAAGACTCTTTGTGATAACATGCAGTGGGAGGATTATGAAGAACAACAACCTATGTCTTATGTCCATTAGATAGAGGATTATGACTTCAACATTTATATTTTGCTTAGAATTACTATATATTTGATACCAATGTAAGTCATGTACTCCAGTTAGTTGAATATGTTATTTTCTATTTTCTTATGGTTGAGAAATAGATGGCAGTCTATAGAAGATCTGTGTTATTCATGATTTTACTGATTGGGTGATTTTTTGGTATATGTAGAGTGGCTTTCAAGATGAGTCGGTGAAGATAATGAAGGCAATTCAAAAAGGCAGTTCCAATTGCCAGGTTGGCTAGTTTACTGGATTTTTTAACCATTTCTATGAAGAAATGTGCTATGATCTCCTGCTTTTATGTTCATTGCTTCTGAACATGTATTGTCTACTTCTTGATGACCTGATCATTGATGAAAAGATCAGCTCTTTTTTGTTCTGTCTCCTCCAGTGTTAACTTCTTTGAATCGCAATAATAACCTTATTCAGATGCAATTCTGTCTGCATTGAGACCACCTTCTGTATATAACTATATACATTATATATTTGTGTGATTAGTGTACAGCTGAACTGGAATTAACAAATTGCCTATTACGAGCTTCTAGCTGGTGGCTTTACCATTATAAATGTCCAACTAAAAGCATAGAAGGGAGGATTTCAATATATAGTACTTGAAAGCATATTCTGGCTTTTTTTATTGATGCCTTCACGTATGTCCTTTGTGGATTGCGTATTTGACCTTGTTTCTGTTGCCCGCAATTGTCACCAGGTACTCCTATTTTCTGCAACATTTGATGATGCTGTCAGAGCCTTCGTCTCTAAAATTGTCAAGGAAATATTTGTTAGAGACTATAACCAAATGTTTGTTAAAAAGGAAGAACTATCTTTGGAGTCTGTCAAACAATATAAAGTGCAGTGTCCGGATGAGCGTTCAAAAATCATGGTCATTAAAGACAGAATATTTGAAATAGGAGAGAAGGTAGGGCAGACAATCATATTTGTCCGCTCAAGAAACAGTGCATCTATGTTGCACCAAGATTTAGTCAAGTATGGATATGAGGTTACTACCATTCAAGGGGCTTTGAAGCAAGAAGATAGGGACAGAATAATAAAAGAGTTCAAAGAAGGTTTGACTCAAGTTCTTATATCTACTGATCTTCTTGCTAGGGGTTTTGATCAATCACAGGTGATTCTCTCTTCTACTGTTATTCCTAATTTTTGAATGTATGATTTCCTATCTCGTATCTTGAAGTTGTAGAAGGTGGCTATTTATTTCCCCAGGTCAATTTGGTTGTCAATTTTAATCTTCCTGTGAGGTATGACAACCCTTCGGAACCTGATTATGAGGTATACTTACATCGGGTTGGTAGAGCTGGGCGTTTTGGCCGCAAAGGTTATTTCTCTCTCTGATTTTATTTTTAGTGCTTACTTTGTTTTCATTTTTCCATCGCACTTGCCTTTTGATAACATTGGGTGAATTCAAATAGCTCATGTGGAAGTCGCTAAATTTAGAATTTTCTCCCATAATACTTGCTTTGTTACCATTTTCTTTGTTCTAATTGTAGGTTATGATTTTTCTTGTCGGAATATGCTCGTTTGGTAAAGATTTTTTTTTTCCCCAGATATTAAGCTGGTTGAACTTAATTTTTTAACCAAACATTTCATTGGATCCGCAACTTTTATCTACTTTTTAACCATACATTTCATGTGATCACCAGCTTATAATCTCAAAAAGCTTCGTCAAACGGGGGCTTAATAATTTCTTGAATCTATTATTTCCTTTGCTTGGTGTAACCCTGTGATTCTTTGTTCAAACTTCGAACCCCTTGTTTATATATGTAATATTGTAGTCTTGAATTCATCATATATGCAAAAAACAGCCTGTGATGATTCAGCAATTCGTCATGTAATCTATGTAGAATTCTTCTGGAAGACGGGGATTCTTTGTAGCCTAGTCTGGTTGTATATACACTCTTTTTCTATGCAAATTCTGCAGCATGACACTCTTTTTGTAATTTAACAGGTGCTGTATTTAACTTGCTTTGTGATGATAGAGATAATATGATCATGGACAAGATTGAGCAACACTTCAACGCTAAAATAACTGAGGTGAAATCTTGTACTCATCTTGGGCAGAGTTCAGGCTATGTTCTCTCTTTAATATTCTAATTTTTTACCATAAAATAGAGATTTTTTAGTAGATTGTTTTACAATTGTTTGTCGACATTTTCAAGAATGAATTTATTCATTGGAATAGTTTTGAGGGTAATTTTCTGAACCACAGTATTTAACCAACGTTCCAACTTTATGTGATGCAGTTGGGCTCGTGGAAAAGCAACGAGGATTTTGAGGAAGCTCTCAAGAAAGCAGGGTTGCTTTGAATGTTGGATGTGAATTGGGGGATGCAATGTATTTATAACTTTATCTGTTTTGTTAGATAATTTTTCTTCGAGCTAGAAGTCACTGAGCCGGATGCACTTTTGTGCTTTCAGTATTCGAGAAACTAGATTGAACACTTTCTTGTTGTCTCACGGGTTTTTGACGCTAAGTTTAGTGGATTAAAATATTGAAATATGTATAGATTTGGCTTCCTTTCTTCCTGGTTTTTAGTTGTTGGTGTTCATTATGTACCATTATGAAATATTGATAAATCATTCAAACCGTTTTCTTTGATTCTTGTATGCGCCAAGGTTTTATGCATTAGATCAACAGCTATATCAGCTTCACCGTTCTTAGTCTGAGTCATTTGTTTAAATTTCTGCCATACTATGAAACATGTTCTTGGCCGTCAGGGTCTGGCCTCGAACGTTACTTTTGATAGCCACTTTTACCCCTTACACTCGGTAGATTTTGGGTTAGGGCAGTCGAGTTTATGAGTCACATTATTACTTTGCATTTATTTATTTGTTGTTCGTCGATAAAATTTGTTGTTTTTACTAAAGAAATTTAATTCTGCTGCTATGTTAAGATTCATGATTCCAGTTCTGATCAGAAAAATTTGGGGAAGGGGTGGCAGATTTCAATTAAAGAGAGTTGGCTCTAATCCAAATAAATTAATCTATTGAAAGTGATAGTTTCACCAATATTATTAGAAGGGTTGGATGTGGTAATACTATATATACTGTGCTACAACTGCAATCTAATGAAGTGGTTAAGGCCTGAGGTGATGTGGAGAGGAATCCTCCGGCATCGCATATTCGAATTCTGATTCAGTGGTCGGGTCTCCGTCCCTTTGGGGTGGACGGAGCTCCGTTGGACTAGGTTCGGTCTTATTGGCTTTTTCTTTCATGTTCCTGCCACTCGTGCATATCCCTCGATTTAGAGCCCGTCTGATCGAGGAACCTTAGGCACAGGTCGGGGGTTCGCCTTCGGGACTTCCCCTTACCAAAAGTACTTGTGTACTTCCAGAAAAAAAAAAATTCATACTTTTCAATCTCTACGTTTTGACTGTAAGCCTTGATAATTACCTACATAAATTTTGTCTAATTCAATAGTAAAAAATATTTATCCAACCAGATTTAAAGATCTGCTGCAGAGAGTTGGTCGTGTAATTACTTGGAGCACTAATTTTGTCACGCACCAATACCAAAAATTAAAAATAAATAAAAAAATAAATAAAAGGAAAGGAAAAAAACAAGAAA
>CAIGRO010061752.1:0-11806 GCA_903798355.1 Fraxinus baroniana
AATTTAGAATCAATATTGTAAGAGAATATTGTGTTCTCGAAGAAGCACAATTCTAACTTGTTAAAATATAAAAATGCTAGACGAATATCGATGAAAGGAAAGTATAAAATATTATTTGTATTAATATATTTATTTTATACATATAAAAAATAACGAAATTATCCAAACTTACTTTGAGGGGTTATTGTCCTTTACCTGGGCATGGTTCTACTTTGAGTAATAAATTTAGTTGTGCAAACATGGTTGACAATTATATATTGTCGAAATTTGGATCATTGATAATTTTGGTTGACAATTATATAGTGAAGTTTCACGCGCTTTCACAAACGGTCACTGAACTTAGTTTTAAGACTATTATGTTTTAATTCAAACCTAATGCACCGAAACACGTGGAAATAGAAGCACGGGGACTTTAAGTGCAAAATTCAACTTAAAATCCCCCAAACCCAAACCCAAACCCAGACCACCACTTTTCGCTCTCCATTCCACCACTTTCCGACCACCAAAACCACCAGAGCAACATACCATCTTGAAGCCCTCATTGTCCTCTACGTAACCAACCAAAGAACCGTCCCTAACTCAGACGGTGGTGGCCGAAATTTCTTTCCAAAGTGGGCCTCTCGCACAGTCGGCAGTTTTGTGCTGTACGAGAGGCCCAATTTGAGACGAAATTTCACCACTTTTCAGCCACCAAAACTGTTGAACCAACACACCACATTAAAGCCTTTACTACCCTCTAAATAACCTAGCTAAGAACCACCCCTAAATCTAACCATGGTGGCCGGAATTTAGTCACAAAGTGGGCCTCTAGCACAATCGATAGTTTTGTTGTACGATAGGCCCACTTTGGGATGAAATTCCACCACTTTTCGGCCATAAAAACCACCGAACCAACATACCACCTTGAAGCCTTCGCTTTCCTCTAAGTAACCCAGTGAAGAACCGCCCCTAACTCTAGCCATGGTGGTCGAAATTTCGTCCCAAAGTGGGCCTCTCGCACAGTCAACAGTTGCGAGAGGCTCACTTTGGGACGAAATTTCGGCCACCACCGTCTGATTTAGGGGAGGTTCTTGGGTGGGTTGCTTAGAGGGAAGTGAGGACTTCAAGGTGGTGGGTTGGTCAAATGGTTTTGGTGGCTAAAAAGCAGTGGAATTTCGTCCCAAAGTGGGCCTCTCGCACAGCATAAAACTGCCGACTATGCGAGAGACCCACTTTGGGACGAAATTCCGGCCACCATGGTTAGAGTTAAGGGCGGTTCTTAGCTAGGTTACATAGAGGGAAGTGAGGGCTTCAAGGTGATGTGTTGGTCCGATGGTTTTGGTGGCCGGAACTGGTGGAATTTCGTCCCAAATTGGGCCTCTCGCGCAACACAAAACTGCCTACTGTGCAAGAGACCACTTTAGGACAAAATTCCGGCCACCACCGTCTGAGTTAGGGGCGGTTCTTGGGTAGGTTATGTAGAGGGCAGCGAGGCTTCAAGGTGGTATTTTGCTCCGATGGTTTTGGTGGCCGAAAAGTGGTGGAATGAGCCACGAAAAGTGGTGGTCTGGGTTTGGGTTTGGGGGATTTTAAGTGAATTTTGCACTTGAAGTCCTCCTACTTCTATGTCCACGTGTTTCAGTGCTTTATGTTTGAATTAAAACATAATTGTCATAAAACTAACTTCAGTGACTGTTTTGTGATTTTCACGTAAGTTCAGTGATCGTTTTTGGAATTCGCCCTTTTTTTAATAGATCATTATGCTGACTAAAGATAAATAAAAATTGACAAATATCATCCATGGAGACAATATTGTTTGAATGTTATAAGAAGACACCGTGAAACACTTTTCACTAGAATGGCAATATTAAAGACATTGACGTAATAGACAAGAAAATATTTTTCTTATTTCTGAGGAAAACACGGTCATATGACCAATTTTTGAAAAATATTTTTCATTGAAAAAAATGTCAATCAAACGGCCAAAATGTAAAAAAATTAGTGAAAAATGACATTCTTTAGGAAAATAAAACTAATCAAGCACACCCATTTTATAAGAAAAATATTTTATTAAAATTTTATATTTATTATTTATCATGTTTATTTTAAAAAGTGACAGATAAGCTTTTTTAGTCCATCCTATAGTTTTTTTTGTTTGCCGTCATCGAAGTCGAGACATTCTAATTAATAGAAAGCTGAAGAAAAAAACAAGTTAAGACATACATGTTAAATAGCAAATATTGAAAATCTTCATTGTAATTAAAATGCGACGTAATTAATAAAAACGTATCATTTTTTTCTAAAATAATGCAGCTAAAGAAAATCAACCCATGATCGGCTCATCCGATTCTCAATTGATCCATAGATTAATGAATAATGTTATCTAGTACCACTAATACTACAACACTAATCTAAGTGACGCTAAGTGATAGGCACAATGAGAGGTAAAATTAAGTTATTCATTTAATTATACCTCTCATTTAATGTTACATTAAAACCACTTAGATTGGTGGTTTAATACTAGTAGCACTAAATAATATTACTAATTCAGAACATCGGTTCCCCATTTTCAGCAAACTAGAGGGCACACTTATCAAAACACGCACTTTGCCATGAATTAAGCGAGTGTTAAAAAAACAGAGCCAGATGAAATGAAATGACTGTATCAAGTATGCATAAAACAGCAAATAAGGAATCTCTTCAATTAAAGAATGAGCTACTGCATAACCTTACAACAGACAATCTAATGTCTCCTTCAATGAAAAGGAAATGGATCGAGCCTAAACGTAACAGAGAACGGGGTGCTCACCAATCTTCATTCAATGGGATGCTATCAAGTTTTGGATAATCGTAATAATTAACAGCAGAAACTGCAGCATAAATCAAAGTCAGAGGAGTTGCCAGTCATCTGGTGCACCTTCTTCAGGTTCGTCAGTGGGCAGCAAATCTATGGAATCAAACTCTCGAGTGGCATTACCGCTCAAAGTCTCGTGATGAGCAGCTGGATTTGTAGAACTGCGGGTTTCGGTTATTGTAAATAGTGGAGCACCATTCGATTGATCGATTAGTTCCGATGCACGAGCACAGAAATCATCAAAATCACCTGCCAAGATCAAGACGAGATTTAATGATTACAAGGGATTTTTGGCTATGATGCATAAATTCTTAAAAAACTAAGAAAATGGAACAGAAATGCCTGCATACTTTTATCCCTGCAATAAAACCCAATTGCCAAAGACGGGTCAATCAAATCCAAAGGAATGTGACGTACGACACTGGCAACAAAATTCAAGAACACGAGGTTAAGAACAGAAAACAAAAACAAGTATCCCAGCTCAAAATTGGAAGGACGGAGGAAAGAGGTGTATGGAATTGGAGCAAAATTAATTTGCAGGACTAACTTACTTGCAATGATAGGACGAAGTGTCAGCTTCTATGCTATCCCTCTTAATATCGACAACCTACCATCAAACAATAGTTAGAACAGATTCCACAGGGTGCCATCGTCCATAAGAGCTTCTAGAGAAGCCGTATAAAAAACTACCAGAAATAGAAATTCAAGCATCAATTAAAGCTCAGAATTGAAATATAAGGAAAAGAAGTGCAATTACAGAAGTATCAAGTGCAAAGCAAAAGATAACTAGCATTAAATTTTCTGATTGATAAATCAATAGTCTAATTGGTTTTTCTCGGTGCAGATTACAAGCATGCTAATACAATAACAATATTAGAAAATTCATTTACAGCAAAGACAGTCTCCAGGATTAAGCTTCAAAACCACTGGTACGGCAAGAATACATCTCATCAGTCACTACTAGGCGCAAGATTGCATCTAATAGAAAATTTATTGTACAAGGTGTGGTGAAGGATTCTCTTGAAATAACATATCCTATCTAAGATTTATTCGATTAGTTGGAACCTTTTCTTCTATAGATTCTAGGGGGCCATTTCTTTCAGTAGCCCATGGCATAGCAATGGAGAAGGTACAGTTTGAGAAGGAGACATTTCTTCAAAAAGCTAATTTTAAGACAGGTCTAATCAATCATCAATTTCCTAAAATTGTACCTTCCTCCTTTTTCCAATTATTAAAAAAGTTATTAAACATATAATTCTTCTGTCTAATAGCTTAAGTTGTCATTTGGTACTTCCTCTAGCCAAGTCATCCAAGAACGTATATGAAGCCTGCAATCACATTAACACCAAAACAGTAATATATTTGGATTCTCTCATAAATACCTAAACTTGAATGACAATATTCAACAATGGAGGGAAGCAAGAAAACATGTTGTAAACCCGTTTTAAGTAATTTAACGACAGCATCATCCCTTAAGCCACATACTCAGGCATCCAACAAAAAACTGGGCATCGAAAATGACTTACAAAGAATAGTTAGGAGATGTGAGACCTACACATTATATTAGATTGGTTGCGACCACCTAGAAGTGGACCTTAGTGGAGAAGAATTTTCTCAAATTTTCATATCTTATTATTATAGTAATTAGTAATTGATCGTTAACCAAACTGTGATAGCAAGTGTTTCAAATGGTATACAATCTCCAACAAAATTGAACAATGTAACATGTCCAAATTAATGAGTATGAACAGGTTGAGCACTCTCTCTAACATTTATTATATTGCAATATCAGGTCATTATATTGGAACAGTGACATGAAAACCAAAAATTGATTCAACATAATATATTTAACCAACTATTCTCCATAAAAGCTAATCGTGAGGCTCCTACAAGAAAAATAAAGGTGTTCACGCACCTGCTGAACTTCATGGGGATCAAGATAAAATGCTATTTCATCTTGCACTCCAACTATGTATGTTGAAGCACCAGGTCTACCGCCCAATATCCCAAGGCACTGTGGAAAAGTAAATGTAGCAGCTAGCAGGGGAAGATACCTGTCAACAATTTGGAAATTTACATATAATTAGGGAAGCAGCTAAAACATTTGTGTCTGCATTTGTTACAATTCAGAACACAGAGAGAGAGAGAGAGAGAGAGAGAGAGAGAGAGAGAGAGAGAGAGAGAGATCATATGTATATAAACCTCACAAAATGATCAATGAGATAGTAAAATATTTTTTCTAAATCCATAATACATCAACAACTAAACTTTATTCACAATAAAATTTGGGATCCGCTACATTAATTCTTTTTCACCACTCCGTAATCATAATCCCTGCATCAACTGAAATATCAAATGTAAGGAAATCTTTCACAACCACATCACAATTCACAACATTTTAAATTTTGTCTACCTCTCCCTCTTCTGAAAGGTTTCTTTGAGATCGCATTCTTTAGGTATGTGCAAGACATGCCCCAACCACCATAGCTCAATAGCAAAGAATCTAATGAAAGTCATGGTGACACACCAGAAGTGATCTTAGGTCCATCATTTTTAATAATCAACTGATAGTAGAGTTAAGACAACTGATGGTAGATTTAAGAAAGCGAAGATACATTTTCTGACCTCATATATACGTTGCAGTATGATCAAAATCATTCAATCGTCTACAGTTTGTATGGAAGTAATAAAGATATTGAAGAATCAGAACTAAATTTTGGAGCGTAATTGCCTCGTAAAGACTAACAATTTTTGAAGTCCGGATGTCTATACATAGTTTTGACAATTGATGTACATTCTTTATGCCCTGCAGGAAACCTGCTGGATAGGTTCATCACAAAATCTTGTTGTCCAAACATAAGATAGATACACTGTTGCAATTATGTTACATCACAGATAATCATACTCCCAAGAGTATTGCCACATAAAACTCAACATTTTACTTTTTGTCATCATTTATGATATCACCAAATACAAGTGCCCACTAGGAGTGACTTGGTTTGTGTCCCAAAAGGCATGCTTGGCCAATTACTTCTCTTCTTGCTCCCCGAAGAACAGTTTACTTTGTCATTAAACCAACTCAAGTTTATCAGGAAGTAATGTGTTTCATATATAAAGCACAAACTGCAAAAGTACAAAACCTTAATCTTCACCAAGTCACATTCATCTTATGCCAATATCTTCATCTAAGAGAAATGGTGCAAACTTTCGAGAGATTGATGTAAGAGCATAAACACCACAAAGATGTCATCCTATGATTTAATTTTATCTGTCCAGACAGGTATTAATGTAGCACCTGTGTCCAGATCTCTAGATAATTCCCAAGTTTTTTATGTACTGTGTCAACAACACAACTATTCCTATTTACATCGTAATGTGGAAAGCATCAATGTGCCAGAAGCCTAGAAGAGACCAGCTTTGCAAGTTCATATACAGTAAAAAGAGATATATAATAACCCCACCACCCCCCACCACCCCAAA
Source organism: Fraxinus baroniana (assembly GCA_903798355.1). NCBI lineage: Eukaryota > Viridiplantae > Streptophyta > Magnoliopsida > Lamiales > Oleaceae > Fraxinus > Fraxinus baroniana. The sequence continues at coordinate 6,314 of CAIGRO010061752.1, forward strand.
AAAAAAAGTTTAAAATTGATAATCCTTCTCTTATAATTTGATTTATTTAACCAGATATATAGTAAGTTAAGCACACAGATAAGACTAGCTACCGTCTCCTAAATCGTCTCTAATTGATCATTGAGAAAGTAAAAGATCTGGCAACTGAGAGAAATCTAAAAAGTAGAAACATCAAAAAATAATGAGTTAATGACTTTCATATCCCAAGGTTTTGACATATAAGTCCATACCTTGGGTTGACTTTGTCTAGTCCCAAAACCAACGGAACCAACATAAGGACAGGAGTCCAATCAAGTTCACCTCTAGAAAACTCGAAACAGTGCCTAGAAATATCTTCTACGCAAAGAACGGGAGCTCCACCTCGTTCCCCATCTTCATCACCAGAAACCACATATATAGTCATCATCAAGGACAACCCTCCATTTTTATTCCCCTCCCTCTTACTACGCAACAAAGTTTCCCAGGTGCGACACATGGCATATGGACCTACCCATGATCCTGGAGCAAGGCCATATGCCTTTCCAGCTTGGAGAAGATTGTGTATGGAGAAAGGTGAGTCCTCAGAATCCCCAAAAAGTTGCAATACATCAGTGTAACTTTGATCAAGTAGCTGCAAAATTAGAACAACGTTAAGGTGAACATCAACGCATCTTACAGGCCGTCAGATGGGCATGGCTTAAATTATATATAAACATTATTGAAATATTAATGCATAATGATCAGATTCAGAGTCAACGTACATTACCTTGTGCATAGATTTCCTCCAAGACCTTCCAAATATATGAAAAAGAAATGCCTGTGCACATGGGAAAGTAATTAGTAAAATGCTAATTATACACGCAAAATGAATCATATCTCTAAAACTTAACAAGAGAAGAGTGAAATGCCTGAGCAACAAGCATCTGGCTGCTTCGAAGCATGCAACCCCAATGAACATCACTAGTGTACTTTGAATCTCTAATGGGATCAAATCCTACAAGCTCACCAAAAGAAACAAAACCTCATTAATCCCATCATCATGTGTAATACAAGCATTCAATCCATATATATACTATACTACCTTTTCGGTACGTAATCAAAATCAGAGATGAGTAATCATCAACAAAAGCGGTAAATCCCTCTCTCCGAGTCAGATCAGGACTGGAAGAATTCAAGTCATCTCCTTCTTGAGCAATTTTATAGCAAATACCCAAAAGCCAAATATCGCTGTTCGACACAGAACCCACAGATTTATTGAACCCCAATATTCTCCTCATCGATCCACCATTCATCATCACTCTCCTCACAGCTTCTCTCCAACCCTCATAATAGTTTCTTCCACTCACAGACTTTTTCCTAGTACTAGTGCTGCGGCAACTTTTCTGCTCACTATTGTTATTACTATTGGAAGTCCCGAAAATTGACAAAGCCGGTAGCCAGATTGCTGACCAAATGGCTACAGACTTTTGATCCTTGCTAATGCAGGCACTTGGTCCTGCCTCCGATGAGACAGAACCCGGAATTCCGTTCAAAGAATAATTACAGTTTCTTTTAACAGAATTACGAATTGGATCACTGTTTGTACCTTGAAAACCCTTCATGAACTAATTACTTGAATAATCGGGGCCGCATATGAACAGAATCCCATAATAATTCAATATCTAATAAAGCAAAAAAAAAATAAAAAAATCAATACTGTTAAGATAAGCATATTCGTAAATTAAAAGCATGAATCATATTCCTTGTTTTGTATTTTGTTTCTATAAATACATGAATTACAAGCAAACTTAAGAAATAGGGAACAAAGAGAGGGATTTCGAAACAAACCCACCTACCGGAAGATGCTAAACTCGTTAAAAGTTGAAATTCGTGGGGATCTCAAGTCTGTACTTCGGTACGATGAGGTTGTTTTAGATCAAAAACATGGTTTGGTAAGGAAAGATTCTCTGCTAAATGTTCACGCAATAAAGAGCCGGTATTCATTACGTTGAATTAAAATTGTGGTTAGTTGTTTAATAAAAGTTAACAATAACGATTAATTTTTTAATTTTAATTCGATTTTAATCTCTATTAAACACGTCCAAAATATATCACAAATCAATAAAATTACTTTAAATTTTAATTACACATTCTTCAAAAAATATATTATTCATTTCATCATTTCTCTCCCAATAATGGGAGACAAACACGCCTTGTTGTGGGCACGGAGAAATATGTATGTGTAGATTGCGTAGTGCATACAATTTGTACAGTTGTTCGTTTTTTTTTTTTTGAATTATTTTTTATAAAAGTTAAAAAAAACTTATAAATACTTTTTTTTTTTCGTAAATAAATAATAGTGAACACTGAACAACTCCATTTTATCTAAAAATCTTTATAGAGCCTGAGCCATTTTTTTTGTCCAAAATATATTTTAGAATAATATTTTGATGGAGAGTGCTGTTAAAAAATATGAAAAGAAATTTGGGTTTGTTAATAATATTATTTTATTAAAAATGTATAGTTAAAAATGAAAGAGAGAAAAATATATTTTTGAAATAATGGAGACCAAGGGTAAAATCCACCAATGACCATCCAACTTTATTTTTGGTATTATCATGGCTACCCAATTTTATACTTAGTATCACCAGGCCACCCAATTTAATTTTATTTCACTATGCTCATCCAATTTCATATAACTTTTCATCATGATCACACAATTTCATATAACATTTCACCATAACCACTCAATTTCTTTTAACTATTTTCATTAATTTTAAAAGTGGTAAAACGGTAATTTTGAATTATATACATAAAATAAAATTTAAAAAATTAAAGTAAAAACTTATTTTAAAAAAATTACTTAAAAAAATAAAAGAAAATAGTAACTTATTTTTTTTTTAAAAATGTTACTTAAAAAATTAAATAAAATAAAAACTTATTAAAAAAGTTACTTAGTAAAATAAAGTAAAATAAAATAAAATAAAACTTATTTTTTAAAAAAAAAAGTTACTTAGAAAAATAAAATAAAATATAAAATTACTTAGATAAATAAAATAAAGTAAAAATTATTTTAAAAAAGACATTCCTTAAAAAATAAAATAAAAGCCATATTTTAAATTTTTTATAAAAAAAAAAACTTAATATAGAATAAATGTTTTTAAATTTTTTTTAAAAAAACTATTTTATAAATATAATTCAAAGTTTCCTTTTACCTCTTTTATAATTAGTGAAAAGAAATTGGATGACCATGGTAAAATATTATATGAAATTAGGTGGTCATGGTGAAACGTTTTATGAAATTGAGTGCATATGATGAAATAAAATCAAATTGGGTGCCTATAGTGAAATAAAATCAATTTGGGTAGTTAAGATGACACCAAGCCCATGTTTGATAAACATTAAATATTTCATTCTAATTCTTCTACTCATTTTTAACCACACATTTTTAAATAAAATTATATTTTTCATCACATTAACAATTTTTCCTTCTTTTAACCACACATTCTCCATCAATTTACTATTTCAGAATACATTCTTTCAAAATAATGTAGCTTAAACACACTCTAAATATAAAATTGGTGACCCCATGGTAACACTAAGAGGGTGTTTTGTGGGGATTAAAATTAGATTTTTAGTATATCGTAATAAAAAATTTTGAAATGTGTTGTTGAAAAGTTGTTGGTATCATAAAAATGTGTTTAATATTAATTGTTTGACTTTAACTTGAATTAAAATCGAATTTTAATCCGGCCCAAACATGCCCTAAGTGTAAAGTTGGATGACCATTGGTGAATTTAACCTTAGGAGACCAAACATGGGTTATGACTTTCTTACTCATCCTCGTGTATATTACATAGGATTTGTAACGTCACTCGAATTCAAATATACACTATTCATCATTATAATGAAACATGTTTAGTGTGCGTTTGAATTTTATTAAAATGAAAATAATGGTGATTGATGAGAGAATGTGCGGTGGAAAAGTGATGAAACATTTGAAATTTGTATATAATATTATTTTATTTTGAGAATGTGTTGTTGGAATAAAGAATGAGAAAAGAATGAGAATGAGATTAAGCCTTTGTTTGGGCCACATTAAAATTTTCATTATCACTTTTCTACTCATTTTCAACCATACATTTTTCAATAAAATAATATTTTACATCACGTCAATAATTTTTCATTCTTTTTAACCACACATTCTCTATCAATCTACTATTGTAGAATACATTCTTCCAAAATAATGTGACTCAAACACACCCTAAAATGGGTGTCAAACAGTGGGCTTAAGTCCTTGATTGGTAAGTCAAAGTCAACAATTCATTTAAACTACATATTTCATCAATTTTTATCAAAATCAACTAAAATTCTGATTTTAATTCTCATGGCTTAATTTTGACTCTACCAATTTCTATATAACATTCTCTTACTTTTATAGCATGAAATGAACATGAATGAGAATGAAATTAAAATGGGTGTCAAACAGGGGCTTAAGTCCTTGATTGATAAGTCAAAGTCAACAATTCATTTCAACAACATATTTCATCAATTTTTTTATCAAAATCAATTAAAATTCTGATTTTAATTCCCATCCAACAGGGACTTAATTTTGATTCTTCCAATTTCTATATAACATTCTCTTACTTTTATAGCATGTGATGAACATGAATGCTCGTTAATGTTAAAAAATCACAATTCACACAGTACACCAGAAGTGTGTGCTGTTTTACCCTCCTAGGATCAAATCTGGAGTACAAAATTTGTTAACTATCCAAAACTTTCTAGATTTTACAGAGTTGAAAACTTCAATTAAATTGCCTTCCTTCTACCACAAATAAGTTCATTTGTTAAAATTTCTCTAATCGTCTTTTATATCAAATCATGTAAGATTACATACATATTGTGATTTACAATAACATTTAATTATGTTTACCCGAAATATCCAAGCAATATACCGGGTGATAATGATTGAGTGAATTGGAAAAGCCTCGAATAAAATGTCCATATTTTAACGTCCCGAGAATTTTAGAATAAAATCTTATTTATTTCATATGCTATATTTTTAATATTTTGAAAAAAAATGAGGAATAAAATGAAATAAATTTTAAAATCAATTTTATTTTGACCAAATCATTAGATATTGACATAGCAAGATTTAGTATATCGATATTGAACTCTTTGTGTAGCTCATAATTAATTAGAAGTTTTAGACTCAAAAAAGTTGTTTTTGGATAAGAACACATTAAGTTGACCAACAAGGATAAATAGAATTTCAAATAATTTATAACCAAATTCAATTTCTCTTCTTCCTGCAAAGTGTGTGTATGGATGACATAAGTTGAAATCATTAGCTGTTTTGATAAAGATAAAGTCTAATTCTATTCTACTAAAAAAATTCTACTGCTCTCTCCGTGTCAAACGATACTAGATTCCAAATTTTACCACATGTGAGATGATAAATGTTGATTTTGATAATGAGAATTTTTTTTTTGATTTGATAAATTTTAATAGTAATCATAATTCCATTATTTG
>CAIGRO010061784.1:0-20563 GCA_903798355.1 Fraxinus baroniana
TTTTGCTAAATTAAATATTGGTACTTTCTTTTATACGTTTCTTGATTTATTTATTTTTTGTTAATAACGTATCTAAAAAAAAATTTCGGGGGCACCTCTACCTCTAGGCCCCCCCTACTTTCGAGGTCTAGCTCCGCCCCTGATGATCAGCAAAATGAATTGCCCGAATTATCACTCGCAAATCCATATGCTACGCTTTTCGGTGCTCACTAGTACTATAAGTGGTGGAGTTAAGATTTTAGGTTAGGGAAGCGGGCAGAAAATTAAAGTTGATGGAATTATATGAAAAGAAAATTAAAATATGCATAGAAAATATAAAGGTTGGTGACTCAAAAGTTTGATTTTAAAGGTTAAATATATATTTGCTCTAGGTGCCAAGTCTAATGACTAATAGCACAAATTTTCAAAACGTTCTTCATATAGTTCATGAAGAATTAAGGCCAACATGTAGATTATATCTAGGGATAATTACAGTAGCAGTCCCATTTCTATCATTTTTCTTGTAGATTTTACTTTAGCCTTCACTTTGTGCGGTACACAATCCTAAACATTTCAAAAATTAGCATGTGGGGTTCAAATTGACGATTTCTGTTAGTTTGATCGTTAATTGATCCAATAAATTGACGTTGACCAATTTTAAGGGGTAAAATGATAATTTTGAATTTAAATTAAAAAAAAACACTAAAAAAATCAAAACCGTATTCATCTTCTCAAACTCATTTCTCAAAACCTAGAGGATGTTGGCAAAAAACTTGTATAATTGATTCCTAATTTTGTAATATACAGATTACAATGGTGAAGCAGGCAACGGCGACTAAAGTTTACCTTCCGTCGTGAACGATACAAGTCTGGAATACGCTAATGAATATGCTGACCTTCTTCTAGATCTTCTTTCAGATCCTTAGGGGCACCCTTCAGGCCCTCTCTTATGTTGGCCAACACCATAACTCCTTCCACTTGTCGACTCTAGCGTCGTCGTAGTTCAAGGTCTTACCGATAGTTGACTTTTTTGAGAGTCAAGAAGAATCCAAAGAGACTTCGCTTACACTTCTCATCATTGTCCCAATCGTCGGTGTTGTAGGACGAGTGACAAATGCTTCCCTTTTAAGAAAATGAACATAGTTTTGATTTTTTTATTTTTGTGTTTTTTATTTTTTTTAAATTTTAATTCAAAGTTATCATTTTATCTCTTTTAAATTGGTCAAAGTCAATTTATATGATCAAAATCATCCATTTGGACCACGTGTACTAATTTTTGAAATGTTTGAGATTGTGTGTGGTACGAAGTAAAGATTAAAGTAAAGTCTGAAAAAAAGTGATAGGTTTGGAACCGTTGTTGCAATTATCCCTTATATATATAACTAACATTGTTTCTTTTGTTGCTTAGGCCATAACTCCTTCCACTTTTCAACTCCTCGAGCGTCGTCGTAGTTTAAGGCCTTATCGATAGTTGACTTTTCTGAGTGTCAAGAAGAATCCAAAGAGACTCCACTTACACGTCCCGTCGTTATCGTCGGTGGGGTAGGACGAGTGACAAATGCTTCCCTTTTAAGAAGATGAACATGATTTTGATTTTTGATTTTTTGTTTTTTGTTTTTTTTTTATTTTTTGTTTTTTAATTTTAATTCAAAGTTATCATTTTATCTCTTTTAAATTGGTCAAAGTCAATTTATTTGATCAAATAACGGTCAAATTAAAAAAAAAAAATCATCCTTTTGGACCACGTGTGCTAATTTTTGAAATGTTTGAGATTGTGTGTGGTATAAAGTAAAAATTAAGGTAAAGTCTAAAAAAGTAATTGGTTTGGGACCGCTGCTGCAATTATCCCTTATATCTATCACTAACATTGTTGCTTCAATGCCTGAAAGAATATCACATCACTCACTGGTAATATTAGTAGCGGAACCAGAATTTTAGGTTTGGTGATTAAGCAAAGCCAAATTAAAGGTTGGGAATCTAAAGCCCAATTTTAAAGGTTGAGAATATATTTGAAATAGATAAGTATAGAATAAATTTTTAAATTTCGGTGAGCAAGTAAATAACCTATAGCAAAGTTCAGTGAGTAACAAGTAACTTTTTAAATATCGACAATCAAGTAGTGATCATAACAAAGTTCAATGGTCATTGATATAATTAACTCGTGCTAAACTTACGGACAAAAAATGCACATTTTTCAATTAAGAAAGAAATAAAAGATTTAAAGATGTGAAAAGGGATTTGAATCCGAGTTTGTGGTCATCTTAAAGCTAACAGCTAACATTTTCTTTTTTTGTTTGCCTCTTTCTTCTACTAAAATAAAATAGAAGCATCACATAATTTAAATATCTAGTGACATGCTAACCACCTCCTCAAATGTACAACTTTCCTCTGCACACGGCACGCCGTATTAGAGTAATTAGATGGCCCATTGTACCCTCATTTCATTTTCCATTAGCCAAGATTGACAATAACTAATGATATTACATAAAGTTAATTTTGTCATTTCAATATAGCTCTAAGGTCATGAGTCATAACCATTATACAATCGAAATGAGACAAGTGGGCCGATTAATGGGCTGGAACCTATTGGTGGGCCTGCTTCCGGACTCCAACTGTTTCATTAAACTCCAATTTCATAATTTACGTAGTCAGTTACTCATTTCCTTTACAAAATAACGAAAATTGCAATATTGGTCTGTAATTTGTTGATAAGTAGTATGTTAGACCTTAACCTTTTATTATATTCATAATAATCGTTATCCGATAACAAAAACCTTCTAGATCTATTAAAATAGGCAAGTGGATAAATATCTCAATCAAGACGCTAGATTTTACCTTTTTACTATTATAATCGATGTCCAAATATTTGGAGTAAGACATTTTTAAGAGAATCATATGACTATCTAACAAAGACCCAATATTGAAAACTAGCTTTATAAATATAGGGCCATTCAGTAGAGATTAAAATTGAGAAATTAACTGTTATTATTGACTTTTATTAGATTAGTGGGACCCAATAACGATCATATTTTCAATTTTAATTGGATTTTAATCATTACCGAACGTGGCCATAGTTAAGAAGGGTGAGCATGATATGATTCTAATGAGAATCGGGTTTGAGTTGAATGTAAACAAAAATTCTACACATAAAACCAATTATTTTCATAGTTGTGTTCAAGATGGAAAAGACCAAAGCGAACTAGTTTTCATCTGATTTTGTTTGGTACCAAAATCGGCCCTTCCAATAGGAGGGCACCATGTATTCATTATGGACATCATTATGGTGCTCCCTATGTACACCAACCATTTTTCAATAAAATTTGATTGATTCACGCAGATTCTCATCCAAGTCAGGTGGTTCCGGTAAAAAAAATTTCACTCCGAAATTATAACGATTAGTTAGGATCAATTTGATGTATTTTAGAAGTCATGGATCAATTTGTTACTGGAATAATAAGCTTGAGGATCAATAATGCAATTTTGTGAAACATAACATAAATATCTGGGATTTTTGTTTCTTGCCAATACGTACTTACGTACATACATGCATATATATATATATATATAGACTGAATCGGATTTTAAAAAAAAGAGGCAAAGAGGAAAAGGGTTTTAATCTGAAGGTTTTTACTTTTTAGAGAAAGAAATAGATAAAAATGAGAGAAATAATAAGCATGCATATTGGTCAAGCAGGGATCCAAGTGGGTAATTCATGTTGGGAGCTTTATTGCCTTGAACATGGCATCCAACCTGATGGCATGATGCCTAGGTATATATATAGTTTTCATCTACATACACGCTTTCATGTTTATATGCATTGAGGATTAAATGTAATTGTTTGTAATTGATGTTTGTTAAATTGTTGGTAAAGGCGTTTGTTTTTGGGTTTGCTATCTGTTATTGTCAATCTTGGCTAATGGATTCTGATGAATAAACCTTTTTTCATTGGGTTTGCAGCGACACATCAGTGGGTTATGCACATGATGCATTCAACACCTTCTTTAGCGAGACAGGGCTGGGGAAGCATGTACCCAGGGCTATATTCGTTGATCTTGAACCGACTGTGATTGACGAAGTGAGGACAGGAACTTATCGCCAGCTTTTCCACCCAGAGCAACTCATATCTGGAAAGGAAGATGCTGCTAATAATTTCGCCAGAGGCCACTATACGGGTAAATAATTTTACTGTTTTGTGAAACAATCTAAAAATTGGTCAGAAAAATGAACAATTCTTTTTTAAGCAAATTGTATATCCAGCTCTAGTGTGGAAACGTGAACTTTCTAAGAGAACATGCTTTAAAAAAATTTAAATTGTTAGTCAGTGCACTCTTGCGTGTGTTTTATAGAATTGATTTGATTTTGGTCATCTGTTTTTCAGTCGGGAAAGAGATTGTTGATCTGTGCTTGGACAGAGTGAGGAAGTTGGCTGATAACTGCACGGGTTTGCAAGGGTTTTTGGTGTTCAATGCTGTTGGTGGTGGAACAGGATCTGGATTGGGTTCACTGCTGTTGGAACGCTTGTCTGTGGACTACGGGAAAAAATCAAAGCTCGGATTCACCATCTATCCTTCTCCTCAAGTGCTTATAGTTAATCTTATGATGAATGCTTCGTTCTTCGATCTTCATGTGACCTAAATGTGGATTTGTCATTGATTGCAGGTTTCAACTGCTGTTGTGGAGCCTTACAACAGTGTTCTCTCAACTCATTCCCTTCTTGAACATACAGACGTGGCTGTGCTCTTGGACAATGAAGCCATTTATGATATCTGCCGGCGGTCTCTAGATATTGAGCGGCCGATATACACCAATTTGAATCGTTTGATTTCTCAAGGCATATCATCCCTAACTACTTCTTTACGGTTTGATGGAGCCATTAACGTGGACATTACAGAGTTCCAAACCAACCTTGTACCATATCCTCGTATTCATTTCATGCTCTCGTCATATGCCCCAGTTATCTCAGCTGAGAAAGCATACCATGAGCAGTTATCAGTCCCCGAGATTACAAACGCTGTGTTTGAGCCCTCGAGCATGATGGCAAAATGTGACCCAAGACACGGGAAATACATGGCTTGCTGTTTGATGTACCGTGGAGATGTTGTTCCCAAGGATGTCAATGCTGCTGTTGCTACCATCAAAACTAAACGAACTGTTCAGTTTGTTGACTGGTAAGCATATAGCATATAATTTTGCTAAAAATGGGAACCTGACTGACTTGACGAACCGAGTCATTTGACATAATTAAAATTTATTTCTTAGATGGATATAGATACTATTGAATTCGTTGAATCTTTACCATCATTTTCTTTTAATAGATTTTGCCGGCTTGTGCGACAAGAATAAAAATTCATTATCTTTTTATACATTTTTGTTGTTATTTTAGGTGCCCTACTGGCTTCAAGTGTGGTATTAACTATCAACCTCCATCAGTTGTACCCGGGGGTGATCTTGCGAGGGGGCAGCGAGCCGTGTGCATGATTAGCAACAACACAGCAGTGGCTGAAGTGTTTTCACGCATAGATTACAAATTTGATCTCATGTTCGCCAAGAGGGCATTTGTTCATTGGTACGTTGGTGAAGGAATGGAGGAAGGCGAATTCAGTGAAGCTCGTGAAGATTTAGCTGCTCTCGAGAAAGACTATGAAGAAGTTGCTGCTGAGGGCGTTGAAGATGAAGGTGGCAGTGAAGGTTAGTACAGCAGTCGGCATCTAATAAGTTCAATCGACTGTGAGAGTTGGGCGACTGCTCTGCTCCTTGTTTGTGTAGCTATGTTCCGTGTATGGCTGTTCCCGAACTTCTGGGACGAAATGTTGTTAAAATAGTGAATTTGGTTACTGATCAAGTGTTCTAATCATGATGTCAAAAACAATAGTTTATCTATGAAGTTGCATCTATTCTTCTGAACAGCAAAATAAGTAATATAACTCGCATGTTGCATTTTTTCTTCAAAAACCTTAACAATCTTCCTCTCCCTATAAATTTGCCAGACGGACCATAAATCATACAGAAGTCTCCCATTTACAATTACGTTCTTGCACTATCAAAAATCCACAATGTACCAACATGACACGCGACCAAAATTGCAACGAGGATTTTGCCTCTGGGACAACCCTCAACTCACGCATTGAACAGCCAAAAAAAACCGCAAGCAAGACAACTGCTTAAATTATGCACATTCTGCAAATGGCATTCACAGTTCACACTCGACCAAACAACCAAGACCAAACTGATGCAAAAACGCATGCAGATGAACGCTGTGGACGTCTATTAACAAAGAATTGAGTAACAAATCTATGGTGACAAAAATGCACACAGCAGCGACTCCAGATACACTCCTGTATCTGTAAATATGCTATTATGATGAGAGAATTGACTGCAATGCAATCTGCTGCTGAGGCTGCAGGGATGACAATGTAGAAGCAAGGGTAGAAGGCGGTAGTGTCTGTTGAAGCTGCTTCAACAGAGCTATCATCCGACTAGCTGTTTGCTCAGTAGCAAGATCTTTCCCAGCACAGATGACCTAAGGCAGAAAAAATAAGCATTCAATATTAAAAGGGAAAAGAGAGAATAGGTAGAAGTACTATATGCCAATATTTTTGTTAAATACAAATTGAAGCAAAATTTGTAGATGAGACTGATGAGTTCTCATTTTTCTTTTATAGCCATACGGGGGTTCTGTGAACATGCAGTAACACAACTAGACATTATTCAGAGAATCTTCCCAGCAATGAAATGTGAAATAATCAAAACAAGTGCAAGCCTAACAAAGAGACTTGATTTTGTTAACTAAGCCCCATGTTTGACCTCCATTTCTTACAATTCATTTTTTCCAAGCTCGTTTTCAACTACACATTTCTTAGGGTAATTGGCGCAAAACGCCCGACCTTTGGTGATTTTTTGTGGAAAACATCCCGACCTTTGATTTCTTGGCACATAACGTCCCTACCTTTACCTTTTCTTACGCAAAACGTTCTTCCGTCCACAAACCGTTAGAATTCACCGTTAAATTAAAAAAAATGATTTTTTATTTTCCACAGGTAAGGGTAAAACCGTCCAACCACCATAATTTCACTTCTAAAGGCTTCATTACGCAAAACCCAAGTACTTGGAAGGGAGACGGATCTAGTTTCTCCATCTCACGCCTAACCCGTCTCTTCATATTCCGTTCACCGCCTTCTCCTCTTTGTTCCCTGCCTCGTCGTTCACCACGATTTGTTGAAGCTCACAGTGAGACGCTAGCGACTGTAAGAAATATCCGGAAATGGGTTTTTATGATTTCTGAAAAATCTTTCGATTTTTGGCTTGATTGAATGTTTTCATTTAGTTTTCTAGTGGTTTATCACCGTTATGCAAGTATAATACTCGGAAGCAGAAATCTTGCACTGAACATGCTTCCTCCGATTTTTTAGGGACCCCGGAGATGATCCACCCATTTACAGTATATTCTTCAATCTACAAAATTTCTACGTGCATTTAACCCAAAAAATGATGTGCATTCACCCAATTTTTTTTTATGCTTATTCAGTTTATGAGTTGTGTGTGAAATTGGGGATTTTCAGTTGTTTCTTTCTGAAAAATGTTCATCTTGTGTGTATCTATGTCAAATTCTGGATTTTTGTTTTTGAATTTCCTACAGTTTGCATGCAGGTGATAATTCTCCATACTTCACCGTTGAAGTTCATCATGGCGGCAATTTTTGTACAAAGCTAAACAATTTGGTGTATGAAGGGGGATTTGTGCTTTTCATTGATTGTTTCGAGGTTGCATGGTGCACGAAAGAGAATTTGATGAAGTTCTTACGTGCGGTTGGCAATGACATGGTGATGGAGTTCAATTATAGGAAGCAAATGATGAGTTTAGGAAAGGGAATGACGAGATTGGTGAGTGAAAGGGATATTTTGTGCATGCTCAAGGACAGGGAGGGCCAAGGCTTGTTACAAATATATGTCGTAGCTCCAAGGCAATCGTATGCATTGTCGTTGCATGCGCATGAAGTTGATGACAAGCAAACATTTGAAGATTGTTATGTACCAATTGTCGAAGAGAACCAAGGAGCGGAGGATGAAGTTAATTGGGCAGACAAATTTTTTGAGGAGAATGCTGAAAAATTGTGGTCACAGTACAAGGAAAGCTTAGAATACCATCATGGCGAAGGTGCAAATGTGGATGAAGTTGTGATTGAAGATGTCAGTGAAGAACAAAGTAGGGGAGAGGAAGTTGAAGGGTTGGTGGAATCTGATTGCGAGATAGAGCATGAGCATGTAGCTACTGGTGAATTAGAGAATCAACGGGTTAATTTTGATTTCGGATTTGGTGTAGCTAATGCACAGCAGGTTAGGGATTCTGATACCGACTATGGTGACTCCGATGATTTAAGAAGCATTTAGAGTTAAGAGGATGAAGGTACAAGCATGGATTTTAGTGATGCTTTCAATGTTAGTACAAATATGGAGGATCCAGTGTTTAGAACAAGTTAGTTGAAGATTTTCTTTACTAATTCTCACTTTTATTGATACGAAGGTCCTAATAATTTTGTTATGCTATGCATGCTTGGTATTTGAGTCCAAGGCCATCCTGAAGGCTGCAATCACTGAACATTCGGTTTGTAGAAACCGAGAGATCAAATACAAGAATGACGCCATTAGACTGAAAGCCATATGTAAGGGGGATTGCCCATGGTTGTTATATGCTACGAAGGAGCATAAGAAGACGAGCTTGCCCATGGTTGTTATATGCTACGAAGGAGCATGAGAAGACGAACTTCGTGATTAAAACTTTAGTCGACGAGCATACATGCCCGATGGTGTATAGGAACTTCAAAGTGAGCTCTACCTATCTGGCCAATAGGTATTTATCTGATAGGAGGTCTGAACAAAAAATGTCAGTTAGTACATTCATCATTCATAGAGAGGGTGAAAAGGGATGGTTTGGGTGACATATCGGCTTGGCAAGTGTACAGAACCAAGGAGAGGGCACTTGAAAAGATTCGAGTTAGTATGTTTGAGCACTATAGAATTTTATGGGATTATTACGAGGAGTTGAAGAGGACAAACATCGAAACAACTGCTTTGGTTGAGGGGTATGCACATTTGCCTAGGAGCTTTGAAGGAATGTTTTCTTAGGGGCGGTAGAAGGTTAATAGGGTTAGATGGTCGCTTTCTGAAGACAGAGCACGATGGACAATTGTTATCTGCAGTTGGTGTGGATGCTAATACTAGTATGTATCCAGTGGCGTATGCAGTTGTAGAGGTTGAGAATGGGGATAATTGGAGATGGTTTCTGAGGTTGTTGAAGGATGATTTGCACATGCACGTCAATGAACAATGGACATTACCTTGTTTGAGAATGCGGAACACAGAACATGTGTCAGACATTTATACAACAATTTCAGTACTTCACGCACAAGGGATTGTCTTTGAAGAATTGTATGTGGGATGCAGGCAGAGCGACAACTGTGTTACAGTAGCTTCAACACATGCAGCGAATGTTGGATTGGCTTGAATCAAAACTGGTATCTCATTGGAGTAAATCTCATTTCAGATAAGGGAATAAATGTGACATGCTTCTAAACAACTTATACGAATCATTTAATAGAACAATTGTCAGCGCAAGAGAGAAGCCCATTTTGACAATGTTAGAGGAGATTCGAATTTATTTGATGAAATTGTTGCCCGTAGAAAGTCCTCTGATCGGTGGACAACATCAATAGGCCCTAGAATTCGGAAAATTCTAGACAAGAACAGTGGACTTGCAAGGGTGGAGTGGGCTGAATATGCATGAAATGAAAGGTTTCAAGTTCAACACAACGCAAGCACCGTACTAAATGTTGTGGACCTAAGGGCAAGAACATGCACATGTCGTGCTTGGCAATTGTCAGGAATTCCTTGTTGCCATGTCATTGCCTCGGTTGCATTGAGGGCCTTAATGTAATGGATTATGTAGATGGCATCTACAAGAAGGAGGCATACCTCATGACTTATACTCCATCCATCTCCCCCATCACAGGCGTGGACTCATGGCCTAACCCAGGTCTCAATCCTCTCGATCCACCAGTGTACACAAAAAGGGTTGGGAGGCCAAAAAAATAGAAAGAAAGAGTCAAATGAAGTGGCATCAAGTCAATCAAAAAGGTCTAGAAAGACTTCTTCAAGTCAGAGTCAGTCAGCTACAGCCACATCAGCTCCAAGGAAAAGAGCAGGGCTGATAATGACATGCAAGAAATGTGGTGCACGAGGACACAATAGTAGGACCTACAAAGGAGCACCACCACCAGCACGGAATTAATATGATTATGCTACTGGTTTTAGCCTTTTTTAAAAAAAATTCAGTTTTTTGTTCAATGAATCACTGCACATGAATTGTATATAGTTAAAGTTCATTCACTACAATAGTAATTGCTGTAGGATAAGCTAAATTGTATATGTTTTGTTGATTTTTTGAACTGGGCAGAAAGTGTACTGGTTTTTGCTTCATTGACTGCAATATTATATGCTCCTCACTATTTTGTTGCTGAGTTTAGATTATTGCGTTTGATTGTTCATTGCTGTAATTGCTAGGTTTGGTTATTGAGCTTGGTTGTTCATTTTGGTTTTGCTGTGTTCGAAATGGGTGTTAGGGATAGTGAGTTGCAGGTCATATAAACAGGGTCTGGGCTGTATCTGGCAGGGACGTTTTGTACAATTTTTAACAAAGGTATGGACGTTTTATGCAAAGACAATATAAAGGTAAGGATATTTTGCACCAATAAAATGTAAAGATAGGGATGTTTCTCGCAAAGATAAAGTGAAAGTAGGGATGTTTCTCGCAAAGACAATTTCATGCTAAATTGGGAAGAAGACCCGTTCATGTTCATCATCTTCTCCATTCTTATTTGAAACCTCCATTCACAGAAGCACATTTTAATTGTTCTTCTCACTGTATCCTTTATTTACACCCTTCGTAAGCATAAAATGGGGATGAACATCTTAATTTTATTGACTACAGTCAATCTCTTCATATACCATCCCAATTTTTTTTTTAGATTTACGTCAGTCATGATGAAGTTCAACTAAAAATATAGTGATTTCCATCATTTTTCCTTATTTTTTACATCATCCAAATTAATTTTCCTATTACTTATACTTGTTATTTTATGCATAACATTTGAAGAAGAAGAAAGCGAAATAGAAGTGTAGCCCTGTGAAGTTATGGTGGTTGGATGATTTTACCCTTATCTGTGGACGAAAGGACCTTTT
Organism: Fraxinus baroniana; assembly: GCA_903798355.1. Taxonomy (NCBI): domain Eukaryota; kingdom Viridiplantae; phylum Streptophyta; class Magnoliopsida; order Lamiales; family Oleaceae; genus Fraxinus; species Fraxinus baroniana. The sequence continues at coordinate 11,214 of CAIGRO010061784.1, forward strand.
GCGCCAATTACTCCATTTCTTAAGACCTACAACTTTTATCAACTTTTAACCACACATTTCAACCCCATTTGGCATGACTTTCGAAAACCCAAAAGGAGCTTGAGACCGCACGTTTAATTAATTTTATGAAAGTGCTTCTTTTAGTTAGAAAAATTTTTAGAAGAAGTTGGTCCAATGTGACTTCCTCTAAAAGCACTTCCGGAATAGGAAGCTATTTTAAAATTAGTTTTCAAATAAAAATTTAGGTAACTTCCTTCAAAAACTCTTTTGCAGAAAGCAAAAGCAAAAGCCAAAATCATGACAAACGGGCAATTTATCAACTTCTATCAAAATCTACCAAAAATCTAATTTTTATCAAAACCAAACAGGGGCTAAATCACTCACTCCTCTCTCCCTCCCCAGCTTTCTTACCATAAAGGATTGCTGTCAAGATCCTACCAGATGAAAGATACATAAAGTAACAAACGAGAAAGGTTGAAAAAATTCTCTTTAAAAAGTAGTTCTGTGCCATCTTCTAGAACTTGAAGAATTCCCAAGGGACCGGTGTATTCAGATCCAATACGTTGACTGGGATGACGTAGGGATCCATATTTAAACATAGTATCCATTCAGATGCGCTCGAATGACCCCTTGAAAGCGGCTCCCTTCCATGTCTCATTTAAAAGGGAAAATCAAAGTGGCTCTATTTCATTATGTTCCATACACATCCCAATTTCATTCATTTAGTACCCCTTTGATGTCATTGACACAAAACAAACAAATGACCTTTCTAAGCTATCTCTTTCTACTTCTTTTCTATCTATGGAAAGTCCATTATATTATCAGTGGGAAAAGTAAATATCACGTCGAGAATTTCTTTCGTCACCCATATATCCATATGAAAGAACTAACCTCAGCAAATACAGAAACAATTTTAGGAAGATTCTGATTGTTTGGACCCAAAAGTTCTAGATCAGACCTGAAATTAAGACATGGGGTGGGGTTCTTAATATACACGCATCAAGGTAACACTTAACAGCAGTGGAAGTAAAATAGCAGAGCAGCCCAAACTACAGCAGGCCAGCACCCCTACCTCTCAACCATTGAGCAAAGCTGGTCATGAACAACTTTTGCTTCAATAAGATCACCCTTTATTGGCAAGCAACTCAACCAGGCAGGTACAACCTGCAAGAAATATTAGCATTTCTGAGAATTCAGTGAAAGGTGGCACTTACAAATCAATTTTACATGAAAGAATTTCACTAGACAAAAAAGAATTTTAACAATTTTGCCCCCAACTAATAATTTGTAAAGTGATGCAAAATCTACACTAGCCACATGGGAAGGCAATCTGGGCAAACAAAATGAAGCTCTATGCCTTAAGGTTGGAATGGGAATTCAAATCCATCATTTTTATGCCAATAAGTCCATCATGATTGATAATGGCTGATTCTGTATCTTTTCGTACTATTCTGATTTATTTATAGGTTATACTAAGCGTTTGAGCCCCATTTTGAGAGGAAAAAAAATGCATTTTTGAATAGTAATTTTTGGAGAATGTGTGGTTAAAAATTTTAAAAAAAAAAAAAGGTTTTCGATTTACGTGTAATATTATTTTATTGAAGAATTTGTTGTTGAAGATGAGTTTAGAAAAAATGAATTTAAAAAAAAATGAGGCTCAAACAACCCCTAAATTTTTGCAGAGATCATGGCACAGAAAATCTACATCGTGGCAAATAGGTCCCCATGGCTCGCAAACGAGATACTCTCTGCAGTCAGTCATGCCTGGCACATTAACCAGTCCTGGCGAGATAAATGGACCGGACCTGGTCAAGAACTGGTCAAATTCTGGGTGAATGGTAATAAAGTGCATCTTATATATAAATTAAATAAGTTAAAAATACAAGTTTCTAGCATTTTAATTATCAAAAAGATATTTTATAAATTTATTGGCATACATAGGAAATAATTTTTAGCTAGATATACCCAGCTTTTTAATACATAAAAGTTTTTGTTGATAATAGGGTTAATTACCCCCAATAGTCACTGAACTTTACCGAAAGTTACCATCAGATCACTGAACTTTAAAAACTACGTGGTTAGTCACTGAACTTTCGAAACTGCAACCCCATCCATCACTGAACTAACTTCCCTTAAAAAACTTGACGGGACTGATAATGTGGCTAACGGAATATCTTACGTGGCACGCTTATGAGTGATGTGGAATTTTTGGTGATGGATGGGGTTGCAATTTCGAAAGTTCAGTGACTAATCATGTAGTTTTTAAAGTTTAGTGACATAGTGAAAACTTTAGGTAAAGTTCAGTGACGATTGGGGTAATTAACCACATCTTAAGATGTATAAAGTTCAGTGACCTAGTGGAAACCGTAGGTAAAGTTCAGTGGTGGAAACCGTATGTAAAGTTCAATGACGATTACGGTAATTAACATAAATTTGAAGGTAAGTTGCTCCGGACATTTATTAGGAATCTCTATATCGTAATACATCAAACTAGTCTGACTAGTAAGTCTGTTTCAGTGACGGAGCTAGACTATTCAGTAACTGGTCTGACTGTTTCAGTTCAACACTTTTTTACGCTTTTTTTTCCCTTTAATTATTAAATAATTTTTAAATTGATTTACAAATTTAAAATAACATTCAAAATAAGAAAACATTTTTTTACATTTTTTAACGCCTAAACTCGCTTAGGCCGAAACTCGACCTCCACGTTTCGCCACTTAAGAATTGAATAATATTAAAATAAGAAATTGAAGCTTTCCTTTTAAATCTCTCCATTGCGATGCCTCTAGGACAATAAACAGACTTATCAATCAGATTATTTTGATGTATTACAGGAAAGAGATTCTCAATAAATATTCGGAGCAACTTAGTTTCAACCTTAGGTTAATTACCCTAACTACCACTGAACTTTACCTACGGTTTCCACCAGGTCACTGAACTTTACTTATGGTTTCCACTAGGTCACTGAACTTTATACATCTTAAGATGTGGTTAATTACCCCAATCATCACTGAACTTTACCTAAAGTTTCCACCAGATCCCTGAACTTAAAAAACTATGCGGTTAGTCACAAAAATTTCGAAACTGCAAATATAATTTACAATATCAATAATATCTAAAATAAAAAATATAATTACTCACACAGTTTAAAATTTTAATTGTTTGAGAAATTTTTATACTACGAAAAATTTGAAAATTTTCCAAACATTTTCCACCGGACCAACCACTAACCTAACTGTTCAACAAATGAGACCCAGTACCTTAGCCGCCTGCCGGGTCAAAGCCTGGGTTGGTCTGACAAGTGATAACTATGCTTTCAGCTGAATATCAGTCTCGGAAAGCAAAGCACCAACTTTTCCTAAATAAAGAAGGAAACAGAAAAAAGAACTACTGATCTTATCCACCAACCCAAAATCTAATCCTCCCAACAGTTCGCCACTGAAGTTCACAAAGAGTTTCAGATTTTCTACTGCTCAGAGGTGTAACTTTCCCTATGTTAAATAACAAAGCTGTAATAATCAAAAATATGATGAGCAAAATACCTGTGCTGTATCAATGCTGTCGCGATGATACTGACATATTTTTCCCAGAGCAGAAACAGCATTATCATATGCCATCATATTATCAGGCTGCAAAGAGTTCGGGTGTCTGATGACCACATTAAGCCTCGAAAGAGCCTCTGAACAAGGAGCATAAATGGGGTGAATGGAAGAAAATCAGCAGGAAATCTCCACACAATACATCAATAGGCAAGCAAGTTGTACCTCCGATTAGTGGTTTAAATACAGAACCACCAAATTCTGCACACACACCAAGACCATACACGGCAGCCTGAGAGTAGCAACAATGTAGTTTAGATGGGTAGGGTAGCATGAGTTAAGTAAGGCAAACATCAAATTGTCATATAATATTGTCCAAACCTGGCAAACATCTGGATTCTCATCATTGCATGCTTCGAAAAGGAAAGGAAGATATGTATCGTAATATCTGGTGTGCAGACAAAGAACAGTTTTGTTTAGAATTCCACAATCATAACCCAATTAAAGATTTTATTATGCTAAGTGTGCATACTTTAAAGCAGCTTCGTGACACTGCTCAGCTACATCATCAAAAATGCAAATTGCGATCCTTCTCTCTTCAGCAGTTTTATCTTTTCCCTATAAGAAAAGCAAGCTCAAAAATATCCTTATAAAATGTTCAAAAATCCAAGGAAACTCTTATTTTGAATCATCATAAGCATGCTGCCCCAAAGAAAGGTAAAACTCACCCACATAGGCATCAGATATGATGACAGTTCATCAAAGAAAGGCAAGAAAGAGGCTTTGAATGTCTTGATCAAAGTTCCCAAGATCTCACCAACCTGAAACGCATTCAAAGGCAAGCCAATTAAAACAAGAGACGCGCTCAGTTTTTGTTTTTCAGTGTGAAGGACTATCAATAGAAAAAAGGAAAGGTGGGTTGTAACTAGCCTAAGGAGGTCAGATTTGGGAAAACTAACTTGGTTAAAAAGTTCTTCTTCTTGCTCATTTTCCTCTCTAAGCATTTCTCCCTCCTCTGCATCAAAATCTTCAGCTTTTGCTCTCTCAGCTCTCTCTCCTTTTCTACTAGAGCTGGCCGTGATCACCTGTTTTATCTCATCCACAATACTTCGAACCTGGCTTTCATCTAAAAGTGACCCAGATATCTGAAAGCAAAGTTTAAAGGTAATGAATTTCATGCCAACAGAAGAATATACATTGGGAACATTTATATAGACAAATTTAATACCTAAAGAAATTAAAAGCTAAGTAGGAAAAATGGTGTGATGAAATGCATGCTACATAGTAATTTGTCAAGAAAAATGGACTTTCAAGGACAGAGCGTGCACCAATTCCAAGTCAAAGTTCAGTGTGCAGGACAGCAAAAATTTCGGCCTGGTCTTATATAATCCTATCACATGGGATGATGCATCAACTTATTTTAGTTCTGAGTATAGGGTAAAAATGAGCCAGTTAGAACAGTAACAGAGCTCTGGAATGTTCAAGCTTGGTTTATACCATCTATGGATGGCAAAAACCAAGCTTGAACAATCAAACCGATCGACCCAACCCAAACCAAAGCGGTTTGGGTTGGGTTCGGGTTAGGAAATCGTGTTGGGTTGGGTTCCGGGTTATCTATCAAAACCCAATCCAACCCAACTTAACCCAATAAATTAAAAAATATTAAAAAGAAAATTAGTACTTAAAACTAAAAACCTACTAATGATCAAAATTCTTCTATACCCCATGTCTCTTCTACCTCTTGTTTCTTCTACCTCTCATTGCTGATCGTGTCTCAACTTCTCGACTCGATTTTTTGACGTGATTTTTGACTAAACACTTGGATTGAAGGAGAAAATTTTGTATTGAGTTTGGATGGTTTTAACATTTTTAGTATTTAGGTTGAATTCATTTTATTCAAATTCAATAGGTATAAAATATGCAGGTATTCAACATGTATTTAATTTGATCATGATATAATCTATTTATATTGTTCTATTGGAATGAAACTTAACCCCACGGACCATTGATTCAACTTAAATCGACTTAAGACCTTTCAAATCACTCTTTTTAATGCAACTGAAATTGATCCAAATTGAAATGGTATCAAACTTTAAAAAAATTATTCAAATTCAACATAAAAAGTCCCAACAATTGGGCCCATAAAAAAATTGTCCAACTTTAATTGGACTCAAGTCCAAACCAACCCAAGTTTGGTCGGTTCGGGCTGGGTTTCAACCGTGAATGGGTTGGTTTCGGTTTGAATTATTGTCAAACCGACCATATTAGGTTGGGTTTGGCTTGGACTCAAACCCAATCCAACCCACGCATAGCCCTAATACCATCAATGACCCTAGATGCCCAAGATCGATTCCTGTACTATTTGATTGAGCTTCAATGAGCCTTTCACAAGTTCAAACAGCTCAGTTAACGTGTGTTTTATCATCTTAACAACCTAAGCTGAAGCATTTCTCAAACTCTCACAAGACAAAAATGTGACCTGGCTGAGCTCAATTATAGTTCAGAAGCTCACAAGTTAAAAATGTGTTCAAGCCTGGCTCATTTATCTATCAAGCCAATATAGAAAAAGCTGTGGAGAAGCTGAACCTAAGCCAACCCCAGGCTGCCAAGTCGGATAGAAGGTGAGCCTAGTCAATACAGATAGAAAAAGGTTGCACGTCACTTACTCACAAGACAAAGCAAACCACTTTCTAAGCCCCTATTTGCTTTTGTTTAAAATCAGATTTTAAGGCACTGTTTGAGCCACCTTTTTCTAGAATGAGAACGAAAAATATAACCGTCATTGAGCTACACACAAGAGATAGAAATTCAAAATTGATGGTTTGATGTGATGGATAACGGACATATTTTTCACTTTTAGCATCTGTTTGGTACACCTTAAAATTTTCATTCTCATTCTTCTACTTATTTTCAACCACACATTTTTCAATAAAATAATATTTTTCATCACATCAATAACTTTNTTTTCCTCACATCAATAACTTTTCCTTCTTTTTCAACCACACATTCTCCATCAATCTACTATTTCATAATACATTCTTACAAAATAATGTGGCTCAAACACACCCTTAGGGATGAAAAAGGTGGCTCAAACGGGGGTTAAGTAAATTTTGATAAAAATTAATGAAATGTGACATCGAAAAGTTGATAAAATTTGTGGGTCACATGAAATGTGTGATTGAAAATGAGTTTGGGAGAAAACGAGTTTTAAAAAATAAGGGTCAAACATCGGTTAAGTTTCTAAACCAACCACAAAAAGCTTATGATAAAGCATTCCAATGCCACCATGTTCAAGAGCTCACAAGATGTGGACAAAAGTGTCAGAATCGGTGCCATCTAAGTTTATATGATACTATCATCAAGGTACCTATGAGAGTAAAAATCCATTGCATTTGAAACTAGAGAATCAAAAATTCAAAATAGTGAATATATATTCTCTATTCTAGTATCTGAAACATATTTCCACGCCAAGACCCAAATATATATATATATATTAAGAAAAAATAAAAATAAAAATCTGATATCATGCATGTCGAATCAGGTTTAGCTGACGCTACATGAACAACACTGAATAATGTAATGTAGCAGAGAGTAAAACAGTATATGAAACAATTAACACGTCGAGAAGGTGGTGTCAACACCAGTAGTAACTCATATCTTAATGAATATGATAAAGTAAACCTACCTGCACGCATTCATTTAATGCATCTAGCATATTTGCACATATTTCCGTATCAGGTTCCTGCAAGACAAGCCATTCATTTGATGAAAAACAAGAAGGAATATTGAAAATTCAAGCATCTGCAGCTGCAGCTGAAGCTGGAAGGATTAAATTTTATATTGTCATTGCCCAGATAACAAGCATCGTGATCATCAAAGGATATAGTTTTACAAACAAGTATTTCACTAATAGTAAACACCACCTTGTGTAGAGCTTCCACCAAAGCAGGTACTATATAGTCAGATAACTGCTTAACGTACATCTCATTACGGCCCAGAGCCATCCCTTTCTCTACAGCCAATTTTGCAGAACGCAAGAGATCTGGCATTGCTATAAATGCAGAAGTAGTTTTTTGCATAAGCAACTATCAATTACTTTAAAAATCTAGAAAAACCATCAAAAGAAAATCACATTCACCTGAAACAGCAGCCTTCCTCACTTCTTCGTGGAAATAAAATTTCAAAAGCGGAACCAAAGTCGGAGCAACCTTCACACGTTAATAGTTTTAAGTCAATCTTATTTGGTAATCAACCACTACTTACATAAAACAAACAACTAAATGCAAGTGTATCAACCTGATCGATCCAAGGATAGAAACCTTCCTTCAACTCATCAGCATAGCAGCATAGCATATTGCAAGCAGTGGCCTTTTCCTCTAGTACACTGGTCTTGATCCCTATTCTTTTATCCCCTAAGGTGATGGTCTCTATGCTGCATTACAGAAAATTCTTGCGATGATGACATATAATACTACAAAATACGATAAACAGTCAATGGAAGAGTGAAAGTCTTTGGGGAGGAAAAAAAGAAGCATGTAATGTCTTTGAAACAGTTCAAGAATATTTTAACATGAGCAAAACAATTTTAAGAACAAAGGAGACCTTTCATCATCGGATTCATCAATTTCATTGTCTGAATCGGCAGAGGTTATGATCACATCAGGTTTTAGCTGAGCAGACTGAAGCAAAGGAGGCATGACGACGCTCATGTAAGGAAGAAAATCCTGTCCCAAGCACTTGCAAAGTCTTGCCCATGCCTAGAAGAGTATTAAGTATTTTAGAAAGCAATTGGGTGTGCTAATATATAAAAGAAAAAATTACTCTTCAGCTCCAGGATGCTAGCATACTTGTAGCATGTAACTGGTAGTAGGATCATCTGTCTCCAGCTGAGTTCCTTGCAATGACATAAGCACTTCCATGACCTTGCGTCAATAGAAATATGAGCTTAGATAAACATGTACATAGTATACTCAATAGAAAACAACCATGAGAACTACAACTTAGATCTTGTTTTAATATACCTGCTTCGCATCCTCCTTGAATTTTTCCTTTCCAACTGCCATCCCAACTAAGCTAATGCATTCCATGGCTTTGGCACGAAGCATGCGGTTAGACTTGTCAGTTGCATTCATCAAGATAGCTTTCAAGTAAGGCATAACTGCATCATAATACTTCTGGAAGTGCTCCTGTTGGTTGTTACATTAGTAAATACACTGTCATTTACAACAAACAACAAAATCAAAGACAATAAAGAATAATTATCAAAAGTTATACCTGAGATGAATCAGCAACTGAAGCCAAGGCGGTTAAGGCCCCCTCTTGCACCATTTGTTTGGAGTTCTGCAATTCGATCATTAGTATGGAGCAGGTCAAAAAAATGAAGAATATGGTAAGTTGTTCAGTATAGATGTAGTGTATTTTTTTTGTTGGCATTTTACCTGCAAAAGCACAAGCAGCTTGCTCACTATACCATCTAAGTAAGGTGCTAAAATTTCAGGGGTGCAGTTCTCACTGAAGTTAAGCACAGCTGATGCTGCATGTGCCTGCAGCAAATGAGTTGAAACAGCAGAGGAAGAACCACAGTTAACAGATTGTGACAAAGTGCGGTGCATCATAACATAATCCAATGCAAAGACAGACACAGAAGGAGGGACAGATGCGAAGCAATTTCAGATGCACATAACAAAGAGCAAACATTTGAATAACACAAAGTAGGTTCTTTCCTAAAACCAAGGTTTAAAAAGGCGAAACTAAGTACTAAGACGATTTTTCTTTATGAGGCGCCTCATAAGCCTCACAAAAAACAAAAAA